>VOPJ01007276.1:10422-74080 GCA_014673585.1 Semibalanus balanoides
AAAAAAAAAAACGGACTTCATGGTACTTATCAAATTCGGCTGTTCTTTAACATATCCAATTTTACTTTGAGTGGACAGTGGACAGACAGACATTAAGGTAAAAATAAGCTTTCATAAGAGCATATGCATTTCACAGTGTTATTTTCGCGGCAGCGAATGTCAGTCTGAGGGTACCCACAAGACTAACTTCGAAATATCAAATAAATATGTGAGATCCAAATTTCAACGATACTGACATGAGTCTTCAAGTCACTTTGTGCTGGGATGAAACATATTATTCGGAAGCTAGCAATATTTGTGTAAGTAGTGCGACACGCACGCACGCATGCGCGCAACCACAAGGCACTCACTCGCTCACTCGCTCGCTCACTCACTCACTCACTCACTCACTCACTCACTCACTCACTCACTCACTCACTCACGTCGTCACTCACTCACTCCACTCACTCACGCTCACTCACTCACTTCACTTCAATGCACTCACTTCACTCACTCGAACTCACTCACTCACTCACTCACCTCACTCACTCACTCCACCTCACTCACGTTCACTTCACGTTCACTCACTCACTCACATCCACGTCACGTCACCGCACTCACATGCCTCACTCACTCGCTGTGTCACTCATCGCTGCACTCACGTTCCGCGCGAGGACGCTTTTACAAGAAGAACTTGGATGAAACTTCGTTTAAAAGACGATCAATATATTGCGTCAAACTCTTTGGCGTTGGCGGCCAGTCCCGTGCCTTCTGACCAGACATTGACAATCAGTATGCAGTAGATGTCGTCAGATAAAGACGGATTTCGGCGCTCGCCCATCATGTTACTCTTTTGTGATAGTAGCGGGTCCCTCGGTATGAATATGATATCCATCTGTCACGTCAGATCAACGAGCTTCGCTCGGCACCCTCGGCGTCAAATCTCGCTGAGGTTTCTTGCGAGGTCTCTCGGCCCAGTGAGTGGGCACTTTTACCACCCCTGACCAAAGGGCGCCTCCGATACCGAGGACGACACTGCATTGTGGGCGCCTCCTGAGCTGGGCCCGAGAAACTGCGGGGAGGAACACCCTGGTCCAAGAAGCCAAACCACCAGGACTTTTTCGCAGAGGAGGCTGAGAGATGTTCAGAAAAGCTATGTTGTTACTTGCCCACTTGCGATTATAAAATGTGCAGTGAGCACAATATAATATTGCATTCATACTAAAATGCTAATAAATACTAAGTCGATGGGCATACCTGTTTTCCTCTTAATGTGTGGACCACGGTTACAAAATAAAATACAAACCTTGATTGTAGCAGGACCATTAGGACCTGTGTGGTCTAAATATCCCAGCGTTTTTACTGTTCGTGAATTTAAACATGACCTCTTTCTCCAGACAATTACACGATAAGTATGAGAGCTTAAGCGATAAGTGTTGGTGTGGGAAGAATTATAGATGTTTTGAATTATATATTTCCAAATTCAATCGAGAATATTCATTGACATGATACAGCTAGAGCATAGGTGAAGTAAAAGATCAAGTAGAAGTAGGTGGTCCGAAATCCCATACCTTTCCCTATATAACCATCAACCGTACCCCATACAGCACCAAAAATTCAAATGAAATTCCCACAAGAAGCAAAGGTTGTAAAAATCGTGTAAAAATTTCGTGCTTTAATCGACAACATTAAAGAGACATTCCCTTCCCATCTTTCTAAAAATTGTCAAAAACACGCCAGTTGTAGTGCAAAATATGAAAAGGTGGTGTTAAAACCTCGCCCGTGTAGGACAAGATCACTGCGTGGCCATGTAGGGGGTACGACGACCCCCCAGGCGTTTGGCCCTTAATTGAGCTAGGGCTTCGATAAAAACAAGCGTGCTGCTTGTGACGAGAGGAAGCCTCTGTCATCCAATTTTAAGGTCCTGGGTCATTCGGTGACCTCTAAGTTCATGCCAAAGACCAAAATTTCATCAAACCTTAAATGTTAAAAAATAGATACAAATCAAGCTAAAATCGTAAAGGAACATCCTAATATGCTAAATAGACGCCAAATTTCAAATCAGCATCACAAAATGACCTACAAACTGTCAAAGCCTTAAAAGGTCATGTCAGGTCATCTGAGGTCATTGATCTTGGCTGACTTTTGTAAGCGAATGACCCTAGTGGAACATATCAATATGTAAAATGAATCCCACATTTTAAATCAGCGTCACAGATTGTCCTAGTAATGGACAGAAGCAAAAAACAAACACAAAAACGGAGGTCATCGGAGATCAGTAACCTAAGTTGACCTCTACAAAGTTCAATAGAGTTTGCAAGCTCTGCAGAAACCAACCACAACTGTCACCTAGAAACACCTTTGCATATGCTCCTGAACAATAGACACTCGAAAACTGTACAGTGCACATGTTTCCACTTTCCAGGATCAAAATACTAGCTGCCAGTTGCGCCAAACACGACCTTAAGAACAGGTCAAAGGTCATGGGTCATAGAAGTTAAAAGTTATACATTTTCCGAGTAAATGTCAAACTGTTTAAAAGTAGGGTATCAAAAGTATCATCCCGATCGGTTGATAACTACGCGAGTTATTCCAGAAAAACCGAGGGGTGGCATCCATCCCCTACACTGGCGAGGTTTAATGCGATGATAATATTTCTCTCTCTCGAAAACGTTTCTTACTTATATGCAATTAAGGTGAAAAAGTGGGAAGACATAATTTTTGAGTGACAAAGAAAACCTGTGTGCTGCCAAATGATATGGCACAATGTTTTCAGACACTTCTTGCGACTTGAACACAAGTAAGTTTTTTCTTACAACATATCTAAAAATGCACTTTTTCGAGAAAATATAAATTAAAAAACGAAAATCAAACCACATTTATTTAATAGGTATATTGATAGTAAAAAGGGAGCTGTTGGGAAATGCAATCGCATCACCATATAAAACCAAGACAAAACAGACCCACAAGGGTTATCTCTAAGCAGCCTGCAGGTAAAGACGATGTGACGAGAGATGACGTCATCGGAACAAAAATACCAAATATGGATGGGCCTTGCGAAGGCCCAAATTTGAGATTTAGGCTTGACTTTCTCTAAGACCATATATATGTGTTTGTTTTAAATGCTACCTTCCTAAATTTCACTTCATAGACACTTCAGCTTGGCTATTTCAACTCTTAACTAATATTGAAGGGAAATAAACATATTTGGATTTATTTATCTGTAATTTTATCTGTGACACATGTCAGGTATTACATTGATCTTGCCTCCATGTAAGGCATTGTACCCGTGGCCCTGAACCGGATACCCCCGTGAGCCCCTACGCTTTCAGATATGATCGTCTATAACAGGCACGTAGCCAAGGGTTTGGGGTGGGTGGGCACCCTCTCCCCCTGAAGGTCAGGGACCTTTTTTTGTAGCGCGCAGCGCACCGAAAGCGGCCGATGAGACCGCATGAAACACAGTATCATGGGCTTTTTAAGAGTCAGGAAACCACGCGAAGTATGAACTTGAGAGAGTTTAGAGCACTTCATAGGCTCTTTAGGGCCACCATGGCCCTCTCTAAAAGACCTAAGGACCCCTTGGACGTTCAAAAGAGTCCTGCGTATGTCAGAGGGACTCCTGACTAGACCAAAAAGGCCCCTGGTCAGACCAAAAGGGCCCCTGAGCGTGTCAGAAGGCCCCATGAACACGTCGGATGAGCCCCTAGCCAGCACAGAGGGGCCTCTGGGCAGGTTGATGAGGCCCCTGAACATGTCGACAAGGCGACAAAACAGCCAGCACAGTCCCTTGCCAGGTCAGAAGGGTCCCTCAGCAGGCTGGAGGGCCCCTGGGAAGACCAGATTGACCCTGGGAAGTTCAAAGGGCACCTGTGCAGGCCAGAGGGCCCCTGACCAGACCAAAGGGGCCCATGAGTGGGTCAAGAGGGCCCCTGAACACGTCGGATGGGCCAATAGTCAGCACAGAGGGCTCCTGGGCAGGTCGGAGAGCCATTTGGGCATGTCGGCAAGACGACAGAGCAGCCAGCGCAGTCCGACCAGAGTCCAGAAGAGTCGCTGGGCAGATCGGAGGGTCTCCAGGGCAAGTCAGTGAGGCGATGGCGATGACAAGGAGAGCTGCCTACTTATAAAACCTATACATATAGGATGGTTGGCACGGTGAGTGCCATCGTGAACAGTCCACTGGATGTGATCAAGACGCGTCTACAGTCGTCACACAGCGGGTTTGAGCTGCGCGTTGCCACCGCTGGGACGAGGAACACGGCGACGTCAACACGCTCTGTTTTATATATATTATTTTTGTTTTTATAAATTAGTCCGAATGTTTTGTAATGGAGGCTTTCGAGCGTCAGGTTCCGCGCTAAGCAGACCCTTTTGCGTTGGTCCTGACCTCACCACCGCGATCGCGGCAATTCCTGTTGGCCCGGCCAGAATTTAGAGACGAAAGTTTACCTGCTCAATTTACCTGGACCACGGTCCGCCGCCTCGCTTGACGCCACCTTGGGCCTTGGTGTGAACCGCTGCCACGGGCCGCAGGCCATCCCGTGAAGCAAATAGCGAGCGCCGAGCGACTCGAACCCAGGCGCCACTACTGAGATAGTCAGAAGACCAGCGCTTCTCCCACTGATCTACCGAGGCGGACACAACAGGCCGGTTTCGCCCTGTTGTGAAACATGTAACGGAACTTGAGGGACCTGCGGAGCGACGGCGTGGGGCGGCCTGGCTTCTGCCACCAGGCCCCTACAGAGCCTATCGGGTACACCTGGCTCAAAGCCGGGTGGAGGGATAAACAACAACAACGTCACCTGCCAGGGTGTGCAGGGTGGCCGGAGCTGACGGCTCTACTCCGTCGATATGTTCAGAGACGAGTGGACGAGCTGGACGCATTGTAAGTACGAGGAGGAGGAGCCGCCAGTACGCGACTGTCAGGGTGGCTCCCGCCTGAGCTGCGCGTGGCGCCGCCGGTGCTGCCACCTGTGCCGCTGTGCGCGACTCGAGCTAGAGCCGACTGTCGCCAGTTGCGCTACAGGGCTTCCGTTGGACAGGCCGCTACCTGGCGGCGGCGCTGTCACTTTAACTGCGCCTGACGAACGCTGCACGGCGCCACCGTCGAGCGCTTGCCGCTAGTCGAGCCGGATAGGACGGCGTATGTTAAAATACAGAAACATATTCGCATTGTGAATAAGACGCGCGTCCTAATCGTCTCAGCCCTCATTTTGCGTCACTTCGATTGCCTTGCTTCTGTGCGGGAATGTGAGAGTTGGGGTGGTGGGTGAGGTTGTGACCTGAGCCTTATTTCTGAACTTCATTGGGGTTTTTAAATCCTAAAATACAGGCTTATTTATCCGACCTTACTATCATCACCATAGATCTCCATTAAGATTCTAGATAATCCTATCTGAATTTCAGGGGCCCCTACGACCTCCAGAGGGCCAGCTGTGACCTCCAGAGGGTCCCTGCCCAGCCAACTATTAACTTGGGCACTGATCGGGCACAATGGGATTAAACCATTGTGCCCGATCAGTGACCAAGTTAATTGTTGGCTGGGTGTCCTTCATAGAGCCCACTCCGACTTCAAGGGACCAACTTTAACCTGGCCTAGCCTGATGCCCAGGCGGGCACTTGGTCGGCCTTTGGGGACCCTCTGGCGGCACTCTGTCGGCCTGAGAGGCCTCTCGGCCTAAGGAGTCCTCTGACGGTCTGAAAGACCCTTTGTCTGTCTGACGGGGCCTTCTGTTGAACTGAGGATCCCTCTGTCGGTCCGAGGGTCCATCTGTCGGCCTGAGGGTCCCTCTGTCGGCCTGACAAACCCTCTGTCGACCTGTAACGGCCTTCGGTCGGCTTGAGGGATAATTTGGTTGACTTTAATAATTTTGGTCAGTTTGAGGGGTCCTTGGTCGGCCTGAGAGGCCTCGGTCGGCTTTGGGAGTAATGTGACGGCTTGAGGGCCTTCTGGCACCCTGAAGGGCCTTCTGTTGGCCCATGGGTCTCTCGATTTACGGAACTCGATTTACGGAACGTGTGGAGTGACGCAAATGCACAGAGTACAAAAGCTTGTTAATTTCTGTACCCGCGTCATCAACAGGGAAAAGAAGTATTGACAGAAGTTCGTGTGTGAGCAAGCGCCTAGGCATATTGACAGCTCCCAGATTGTTCGAGTATCACCAGCTAACTTTAACCAAAACGATCCTACGTTATTGGTAAACGGAAGTCCTGCGACATATGTTCCCAACGCGTTCAGCACGACCAACAACCAGACAGATCGGGCAGTGCGATTGCCAAAAAGTAAAGAGTGAGTCAGGAAAGCCCAGACTTGTGTGTGGAGGTGCCAAATTATACAACGGTTGCCCGAGCTTGCAAGCCACCATCAACATTGTCACGTTTTAAAGCGGTCTTTGCTCACCATGTCGGGCGGACCACGAATGAACTATGTGCTCAGGATGAAATGTTGTACTGTGTGCATTGTGTTAGTGTGTTGATAGTTGTGTATGTGTTTTTTGACGTGTGCTACGCCCCTAAGTCCACTCTATTGATGTTTTGCATGGTAACTGAAAAGCCCCGCATCTGCGAGGACGAAGCCGCAATAAACGAATCTGAATCTGAATCTGAATGGGGCCCTTAGTCAGTTTGAGGGGGCATTGGTTTGGCTTGAGATCTCAGTCGGTTTGAGGGGTTCTAGGTAGACACGTAGCCAAGGGGGCAGCGGAGGTGGCTGCCCCCACCCCCAAGAGGCCCGGAGGGCCCTTTTCGGCGCGCGCTGCACGCCGAAAAGGGCCGACGAGGCCGCGCCAAACACAGTATCAAGGGCTCTTAAAGAGTCGGAAGACCACGCGAAGCGTGGTCTGTAGATATATTTTAGAGCACTTCGAGGCCCAGAAGTACCATCTGGGTCCTTTCTAAAAGACCAGAGGGCTCTTTGGACGTTTAAAAGAGCCCTGTGCATGTCAGAGGGCCCCCTGGGCAAGCAGTAAGGGCCCCTGAGCGGGTCAGAGGGCCCACTGAATACGTCGAATGGCTCCTAGCCAGCACAGAGCAGGTCGGAGGGCCTGGGCAGGTCGAAAGGCCACTGGGCGGGTCGGAGAGCCCCTGGGCAGGTCGGAGGGCCTCTGAGCAGGTCAGAGGGGCCCCTGAGCATGTCGGTAGGGCGAAAAAGTAGCCAGCGTAGTTCTTTACCAAGTCGAAAGGGCCAGCGTAGTTCTTTACCAAGTAGAAAGGGCCTTGGGGCCCCTAGGGGCACCAAGGCTGGAAGGCCCCTAGCCAGACCAGAAGGCCCTGATAAGTTCAAAGGGCCCATATGGAGGTCAGAGGGGCCCCTGGCCAGACAAAAAGGGCCCCTGGGTGGGTAATACCAAATGACATAGACATACCAAAGGGCCCCTCACAGGTACGGAGGGAGCAGACCTTTTCATCCGTTTTACTCTGGTCCCTTTCAACGCTCGGGAATGGACCCTTTCCATGCTCGGGAATGGGCCCTTTCGAGGCGCCCCCTCCCCTGGGCGAATTCTGGGGGCACTCTGCCTGGTATACCAGATACGTGCCTGGTATACCAGACTCGTAGCCAGGAATTCGCCCTAAAAAGGTCTCTATAGAGAGTCAGAGACCCTTTTTAGGCACCGCCCACAGAATAAATCCTAACTACGTGCCTGGTACATGGGGCTCTCTGAGGGTCCTGGAGAGGTCCTGGTTTAATTCAGCTGATCAAAAGTCATGAATAAAAAGGTGACATAACAAAATAAAGTGGCCGAAATCCGTTGAGTTTTCATATCAAGTTATTTTTATGGGTGGGGGGGGGGGGCCTTTCAACGCTCGGGAAAGGCCCTTTAAAGGCACCGCCCCCTGGACGAAATCCTGGCTACGTGCCTGGTCCTAGATCGGCTTGATGGGGCCCTTGGTGAGCTTGAGGTTCCCTTAGATGGCTTGGGGGACTTCAGCTGTATGGGAGGATATATCTATTATCTAGGCCTGCCAGGGCCTAGTGGCCCTACGTCGGTCTGAAAGTGTTCTTATTTGGTCTGAATAGGCCCTTGCTGGGTCTGAGTGAGCCTTATGTCCGTCGAGGAGGGCCTTTGCCAGTTCTGAGATGGTCGTAAGGTAATTAACGAGGGTCCCCTCAGACCAACAGAGGGCCAGGCGACCAGTCACCTGGGGCTCAGGTGACTTGGGGGAAGATCTGTTGGCCCCCTCATGGAACTTTGGAGGGGGCATGACCCGGATCCCCCTGAAAATACCTTTGATGTAAAGTGAGGGGACAATAGAAACTTTGATCTCGTCTTGAGAAACACAGCACAGCACCCCACGCAATATTATTTGTAAGTTTTGAGCTCTTTTCGCCTTGGCAAACCGTTTGGTATCATAATTGCCTTTATTAAGACAAATGCAATATTTTAGCACAAAATTGACCAAAACGTGAGGAGCATGCCCTACGGACCACGATCCCCTATTCCTACGCCAATGGAAAGTTCACACGCTAGATTTGGTGAAATGGTAGACCAGCGTTGTGAAAGATATTATTCGGCGAAACCCCAAAACGCTTCTACATGCTGTGCAGTCTAGCCGTTATAATCTATCTGATCTCAGCTCAGACACATGTCAATAACCGACCCACAATGTGCTCGCACTTCTGATTTCCAATGTAGTGATGGATCTACGGTTCGAGTTAGGGGGAAAACATTTCGCTAAGGTATTGAGCGGGGGTGGGGGGGGGGAGGGGCGTCGGATAGTCAGTGCCGAGTCGTTGGGCGTGTGGGTCAAATAAAACAAACTTGTAGAGCGACAGGGAAGGGGAATCACAGCGTAAAGTTGTTGAGCGAGGAGGGGGTGGGGGAAATCACAACTTCCCAGGCCAAAAATCACAACCTGCCGGATTGTGTTCTTCACTTCCAACTGCAGATTCCAGCGTCGTCACCACCAAGAAAAACACACCATCTCCTTTTCCTCTTTTTATTATGCCTATTAATTTACTACATTTTATACACAGATCATGAGGCTCCTGCTTGTCTACGCTGACCCTATGACCTCGACTGGGGACTCGGCGGACCCCCCCTGCCCCCTAGCGGCACCAGTGGACTGGGACAATCTTATAACGTCCGGACACCGCCGAAGACTGTCTTAGAACAGCGCTGGCAGCGCAGCCTAGCGGCGAACCCCGCACCACGCGCTCGACCGCAGAGACTCCTCCAACCCGGCGCGGCCCGGCTCGCCGCAGTCAGCACAGAACACACATTGTACTGGCCGTGAAGGTCATGGGTGACGGAGACGGCGCCGGGCCGCCGCCACGGGTGCATCATCGCGCGTCATCCGATGACGTCATTCCCTCCCCGCACCACCGACAGTCGCGCAAGTTCGAGTTGAGCAACAGAACACAGGTGTGACGACGAGACCGGGCGCCTGCCGCCGACGTCGCCATCATCGCCGCCGCTCCCGCCCGGCAGGCCGGCTCGCAGGCCGCGGGCCACCTTCGCGTCCGTCACATCACGTCCGTCAAGTCCGATGCGTCCGTCTTGCCCCCCCGTAGCGTCCGTCTCGCCCCCACGTCCGTCGCGTCGCGTCCGTGAATTCCGATGCCGTTCCGTCTCGCCCCCGCGTCCGTCTCGCCCCCACGTCCGTCTCGCCCCCGCGTCCATCACATGACAGCCAGAGTATGCAGTGAATCAGAGCTAACCCAGCAAGGCGCGCACCTGGTAAACCGCCACTCAAAGTGCCACCGGGCGCAAACAGCCGCAGCACGATCAATGGTAGGCACGGATTCAAGGCAGTCAGTTGGGCGACGATGCGCTGTATTATTCATACCGCCCGTGTGTAATTGCGACACCGGGAGAAAGGCTCGCGGCGCGGCAATACCCACCGCCCCCGAATCAATGCGCACCGGACGCGAAAACATATTCAAAACACACCCTACTGGAAATGAGAAACGTGTTTTGATCGTCGACGCGTCGCAAAAACAGCAGGTGGCGGCGGCGACGGCGGCAACGACGACGACGACGACGACGGCGGCGGCGGCAATTTTCCGACGGCGCACGTCAAAAAGAGGCACTGATAAGGCACCAGGCGGGTCGAAGGCACTGTTTGAAGCAGCTGAGAGTTGGCGAGAACGCGTCGCGACAACCTTCCCGCCGTGCGCAGGGACATGACTAGAACCGCCGGCCGGCCGGCCGCCCCCTGCGGCGCTTCACAGCTACACCTATCTACCCTAGTCCGCCGCGCAGCGAGACTCTGCCGTGCCGCCTAGTGTCTGTGCGCCTGTGTGCGTGTGCGTATGTACATCTGTTGCGTTCTGTCCCAGCCATGCGCCATGGCGCCTGCCCGAGGCCCGGCTTCTTAACCCTAGGTAACCTAATCTAACACATGATCGGTAACGTTAAACATGGGCCCGGCTGTCCGCGCGCGAGCGACAGGCCGCCTTTTGCGCATGCGCACTGCCCCGGATGGCCTCCCTGGCACGTAACATACGCGTATATCTGTGTATATCAACACTATGAACAATGCCGGAAGGGATAGCTGTAATGTCAATCGCCGCGCCCTTCAGATGACCTTGAGGCGAGAGGTGGCCTTGACCTCGCAGGTCATGCGGGCGGGCAATGGCCCTTCCACAACATCACAGTTAAAAAATACAGATAGCAATGTAGAAAAGAACGCTTAAAAAGTATAGAATATACGCGGATCGGTACATGAAGCGGATACGTGGGCTTTAGATAGGGACCCTAAAAGGAGCCTTGGAATAAATTATTATATCTTAACCGGCCCTATTTGCGCTGATATTATGCATATCGACGACCATTGCCTGCTATGTCAACAATTAACATCAGTGATAACGGGCTACACGCCTACACCTCCAACAACAGCGATTTATGGAAATTTAGAGGCTCATGTAACAAAACATTTGTGTAGATACTGCTGCGCTATCAGATAGGTAAAATTTACACTAGGATGGCTGCTCGCAGTCCGGCCACTAGCCGGACTGTCGCCATGACAACGCGCGTCTTCGGTTGCCATGGCAGCCAGCGTCTCTCCACCGCGTCGCGACGTTCCACCATGAGCAGCCGTTTCTCCACCCCTCAGTCCTGCGTCCGCCACATCGCCCGGCGTCCCGCCAGTCGACCCCCGCGGCTCCGACGAACCCCCGTCACCCCCGTGACCTCTGGTGACGTCACGCATCGCCCGCGGCATCGCCGGGGTCAAGCCGCCGCCACGCTGCTTCCTATTCGCGCCGGGCGTTTTTTGCGCCGGGCTTTCAACGCACCCCGGGTGGCGGGCGACACCAGCGCCTCTAGCGGCCGTCGGCTGCATCACTGCATGCGCGCCTCCTGGGCAGCGGCAGCGGCGGCGGCGGCGGCGGCCGCGTACTGCGATCCGGCCAACGAGATCTGCTGCGCGCCCAGGGCTGAGCTGACCGGCACCTGGTAACCGGCGTACTGCAGGGCATGAAGCGCTCGCTGCAAACAAACAGGACGACGGGTTAGAATCGGCACTAAGAATTGTCAAGTCGGTTGGCATCGGAAACAGACACTGGCACGGAGCGTGCTGGAGATGTAGTGTGAGGCTCAGGAATAACATACACTGAAAGACAATGTCAAGCTTTCGCCACCCGATGACACAATTCGAATTTCGCTCATGGCATCTGGGTGCCTTGATCATAAGTGAAATATAAAATGCACCACGCACTTCTGAAACACAGGAACATATTTAAAGTTCACAAAGTGCTTGCTTTACCCTGATCTTCGTGGAAAACTTCAATCACGTTTCCAGTTAGTGTTTCGTGTAGCATCATAACACTTCAGACAATGCTTCTGAGTAAGGAACAGCGATCCCAAGCCCGACCACCCGTCCCACTCCTACACCTCTGTAGGTCAAAGGTCACCTCCACGCCACAGACAAAGGTGTATAACCGTGGCGTGGAACAAAGGTATATAACCGTGGCATGGAACAAAGGTATATAACCGTGGCGTGGAGCCAGCCATTGGAAACGACCTCACTACGGCCCACCAGGCTCTCATCAGGCTCTCGGCCGCCGCAGCAGCAGATTTGGCTGCCAGCAGACAGAGGGGCAGCCCTCGGAGCCTTGCCAGCCGCTGGCACCGCCACAAGGGTACCAGCCCACCGCCGGCCACCACTTACTGAGCTCACAGACCTACTCGCGCTCCATGGCGGTGGGTGGGGTGGGGGTGGGGGGAGACCAAGAACAAAACAAATGAGGTGCGCCTAAAGCTCATTGAGGCTATCAAGCAGCGCTCCATGGGACAACCTAGCAGCCGGGTAGGTCGAAACTAAAGGTGCATATTTCCCAAACGTCGCACCGGCTTGGCATCGTTAGTAGAAACGTTAAAACGTTCTCCCGCAACACAGCCCTGCAAACGTCACATCTACTGTGAATCACCAGGGCCGATCCCGTTGCGACCCCCCCCCCCCGTGCGCGCACCCCCCCACCCACACCCTCTACCGGTCGATAACGCGAAACGCGGCTGAGCCACATCTGTGCCCCGCGCGACGCCAGCGCCTCTGGCGGCCGGGCGGTGAAGCTGCCCGGCCTGCTGTGTCGGCGACTGCGATGCGTTTTGAGGGGACGGTCTAGCGCGATATGCGGCTGTAAGCAGCCAGGGTTGGGTTTATAGGAAGTGTGATGGAGCTTTAATTTGACCAGCGACGCGCCGTCACAACGCCAGAGGACAAGCCATACCGATTGCGAGAGGTGTAGCCACAACCATCGGATAGTTCGTAACGAGCATCCAGCAAAAGTACCTGTGCAAATCTGCGAATCGATGGCAGCGCCCATAACGTTCGCTTTATGACACCTTGATGATATCTGAACAACTTTGAATGCAAACTAATCGATACGTTTTGAAATGGAGTTGATTTTGAAGTACATATAGCAGAGTTGTCCATAATTAGCGGACCTCCACGTTAGCTACAGCACACAGCCCGCCGCTAGATTCTACCATGTGTCGCCGCATTCCAGCCAAAGTAATGCTGCGTTCGCTCCATTAAAACTTGGTGAGCAGTGATTTGCTGTGAGTAATACACATGAATTGTCACCTTGCGACTTGTTCGCACGGAATCGGTACATTTCCAACAACGCTAGCCGACCCAGCCCGCAATGGAGCAGAAATAAATCGGTACTTCTACAAACTTATCGTTGGAATTTGCGCTCGTAAGCTCAAAGGTCTCGCCTTAGTTGTATTGTATGTTACAGTTACATTTTTGCTTTTAAATTCTGCCGATGACCTTCAATTACGCGATCGGTTGGCAAGGTTGAGGAACCCTGCGAAACAAAGACGCTTTGCATTAGCGCAAGGTCCTAATCTCAGCAACCCAATAATTCAGAACATTCCGAACTAAGTATTTAAACCAAATCAAACGACGTGTCAGTAAGCCTGGATACATAAGCCAGGCTTACTCGAAAAACTAGCCAATCCTCACAGGTACGCTGACGTACCCCGAGATACTGCGGGCCGCGGGCTGCCTGTTTCGACTCCCCCTCGCCTATTCGCTGGCGGCCAGCTCGAGCCATTAAATACGGGAGTCCCAGCTGCCGCCCGCTGGCGTATGTGTGGCGTGGGCGGCGTGTGAGGAGCAGAGAAGTAATGCGTTTTGCGAACTGTGTGACGTGTGCAAGGGACCGCTGCTGAGCATGACGAACTGTTGCGAATTACGGAGACAGCCCGACAATCGGCGCTGCACTTGCAGCTGGAAAACCCAGAGCGGTAGTTAGGGCAAATGGCAAAATTGCGTGCACAATTTGGATAAATTTAAACTCATCTGACTTATCCGCCTATTACACCCAACTACAACTAGCATTTTCATTTAGCCCACGTTCAACTGTCTGAACCAACCGGACCCACATATACAACCACGTAGCCCCAATCACCACATCACCGTCATCGTTATCATCACCATCATGATCATAATCATCACCTCCATCACCACCATCATCACCACCATCATCACCACCATGACATACCTGCCACCTGTGAGCTGTAGGGGTCGGCGGCGGCGGCGGCGGCGGCGGCCTGGAACGCTCCGTACTGCTGGTAGTCGTACATGGGCTGGCCGGTGGCGCCGCTGGGACTCAGGGCGCTGGCCGACAGACCGGCGAGCAGCTGGTGGTTCGGCGACATGTACGGCGACTGGTACATGTACTGCGGGTTCTGCAGCCTGCGGAGACGAAGAGAGACGGGGTCAGGAGACGGGGTCAGGAGACGGGGGAGACATGGTGTCAGGAGACCAGTGTCGCTACCAGGAGACAGAGACGGTGTCAGTGTTGAACGGGAAAATTCGAACGGTACAACGGGTACTTGAAGTAACTTTGTTATTTCCGAATCTGAAACTTTTGAGGAGCGTGGGGGAGAATGACTCCGGCTCCTATGACTCAGAGTCAGCCGTGTCATACGTCGCTAAGAATAACACAATGTATCGTTTGTTGTGCGGAATGCCAATCGGTCTCGAAAGTAGTTCGCTTGTCAGGGCGCCTGCATTCTTTAGTTTCTACTCTCCCATTGTCCATTCTTCGCGCCCAGACTTGTCGGGGTTGTCATTGGAGAACCCTTGACGGAGACTAATAGTTCGACTGGCTGTCTAACTTGACGCATTTCCAGTTGTTTACTCTCCGAAAACACCGAGTCTGTCGGAGCTGTTCACCTCGAATCGCTTTCCGTCAGAGAAACACCGCCACGCGTTCACCGAGCTTTAACCTGGCTTCCACTGGCTCGTGGATCTTTGTTGAACATCCACCGACCCAAGGGATGATGATGATGATTTGGATTTAAGGGCACCTCAACTATAAAGTTATGTGGCGCCCATCCCCGACCCAAGGGAAATAGATCACAGTTTTCGGTGACCTGCTCACCGGAAGGCAAACTAGTTGCACCTATGTATATACGCGATGAACACGCTGACCAATGGGCGAATGCACAGGTCGTAAAGCGATAGCCATCTCAGTCAGGGCCGACAGGGCGGTGCAGCCAGTGTTTTGCAGCGAAATACACCGAAACTCATCCCACCGACACGTATTGTTTGTATAATTCAAATCCCGAACGCTGTACCGAACGCACCGCACCCAGGAAGGCCCGCATTGTGTCCGACCGTGTATCAACTCATCACTACGTTATCCTGTGACCGAATGTCGGTGCATTAGGTTCGCACATGCGTCGCTTCCGAACGCAAACGAGGCTACTGCTGTACCGTGCGGAGCACGAGGCAGCGCAGCACAAACGGGTGTGACAAACAACTGGCGAGCTGGCAGCTGTGGGCGTTGTCGACAAACAACGCACGTGCCGGCAGCCGGTTGGTCGAAACTATGAGCGCATTAAAAACGAAGCCCGCCAAGTTTGATGTGGGAAGATTCAACGTTTGTATGTATCAAACAAACCGAATGAATAGAACAAGAAACTGTTGTCTAAAATATCACGGTTACAATTTCGGCACAGAACTGGATAGGCAAACTGCACCCGAAATTATCACTCACCACACGGCGCTACCAGTAAAATGTCAAAATAAAGATTACCCAGATTTAACTGAATTTGATCTAGCCCTCAGGCAGGACTGACACATTACAAAGGAGACGCATAGTGTGGCTATACATCTACAAGGGATGCACAAGGTCTACCTCCTCTGGCAGCTTAGGCGAGAAGACGCTAGATTCTTGACCAAAAAAGGCGATAACAGACCGAATACAGGCAGGACTGCACAATCTTATTATTACGATGATGATGATGATCGAGGCCATGTTGGGCGCCGCAACATGGCGATATATGGCGCACATCATACTATTACGAGGTAAACAAAACACAATACTCACATAATGAAACCGGACCAAATTCAACATTGGAATCTTGTTACAGGAAACAATCATATCATATAAATTTCATAGGACTAAAACCTCAAGGGCTTATGAAAAGCAGGCATGCATTTCAACGGTGATCCGTTGCACTGTTGCACAAAGTAATTCAGCAATTAAATGAATATTGTATAAGCTACACTGGCATATCACTTGGGTCACTGACAGACCTGGAATGAAACTTTGCAACAGAGGGAATGACACCATTTCGTCCGCGATGTCTTATATAAGCAGACATGAACACCGACTTCCTCACGGTTTAACACCAAATATTGAACATGTTCATAGCCAACCCCATGCATCCAAGGTAGCCAAAATATTTTAACATATGCGTAGGCGAATAGAAACGTTTACATTCTAGATGATGACCAGTAAACCAGGAATGGGTTGCTTCACTTTCAGAAGGCAAGTTTAGGCCTTTAGTTCGGCAGTTTGTGTACGGGCTGACAAACAATTCCCATTCTGCCTACACGCACAATCAACACATCCCCGGCACGGCTTCTGCCGCCCACAGTTCCTGTGGTTGGCTCGTTCTGCCTCCAGCGCCCCGCGGGGCCTCGGCAGCCGATCCATCACCAGGTGTGCACCAGCACCAGCGTCCACTGGTGCTGGTGACGAGCAAATGGTGCATCGGTGATGAAGCTCAGCCTTTTGTTAATCGTCGTGAGAGTGAGGGAGTATTGCAGTCAAAGGGCACCGAAACGGCTTCGATCATGCGACACCCATCACTGGCGTGATAGTAACACCTATATGGCCGACATCACCAACATATCCAGTGTCACCAGTGTCACCACTCACCATGGTCACCATTGTCACCAATATCACCACTATAGCAAAAAACACACATGTGAATGAAAAGGTAGCAAAACGTAGCAAAAGGAGCCATACATATTCAATTTCAGAACGCCCTAACATCCACGCACACAAGTGCTTATGACCCGCGATTATAATTAAAATTATGCACTTTCACATTCGCCGTTCCATCATAATTCCGCCATTTCCGCGTCGCGAGCTGCCCCTTGCCCGTGACCGCTCAGGGTGACCCCCAACAGGGGCTCAACGGGCAATACAGCTGCCCAAATCCACACCAAACCACTACCTTTACAGTAGTGGCCTCAATAGGCAGTAGCAATGTGGCATACCAAATCGCTGTGCCATACAGCGTTAGCCCCAGCAGGAAGTGGCATGTACCACCGTGCCACTCATCAGTTACCCCAGCAGGCAATGACCCTTCATTCTACCTGCAGCAAACGACCCTCAGGGGGTTCCCGGCCGGCCGGCCAGCAAGGCGGCAGGGCGGCGGCAGGGTGGCAGGGCGGCAGCTGCAGAGGTCCAGTGTAGCACCACCAGCAATGTATCGATCTGCACAGCAGGGCACTGGCAGAAACCTGCCACTCTATTGCCGCTATTAACTGTGATTACTGAGCAGAGGACCCGGTGTGTGGTGTCGGCCACTGTCGGGGCTTTCTATGGCGGTGGTACTCAGCGTGACCAGGTATATAAGGCAATGTAAGCGGTAAGCGGAAGGTAGAATGGTAGGGGAGTGGTTTGTATGGTTCAGGATATTTAGAGATTGGTTATTATCACTCAGCCTAGGTTCTGACAGCAGCATTAGGCAGTCAGTTCGAAAACTGCTAGTGCATATAACCGTTCAAAACGTCCTGTTCGTTAGTGGCCCTATGTCCGATTCATCACATTCTGCATGTAGGTGCCTACATTGCCCGTGATTTTATTCCATATAATGCAAAGAAAACTTCCGTTTAAATTATCCATCCACGTCATCTATTAACCACGAAAAAGGCCCCGCGAACTTCCAATCCCCCATTCCAAACACCATGAACCTTAGTGTACAGACAGACCCAGTAGACCAAACTCAGCACCACCCACCTACCGCCACCGCGCCTACCGTCCACTATATCACCGCCAGCTGTCCGGCGCGCGTGCGACAAATCACCGCGCACCGGCGGCGTTTATGACGCAGCAGGTCGCGGCGGCACGATCGCCGCCCAATGATCCACAGTATCAATAAATGACTGCTGCCGCCGGACGCCACTAATGCGCCAATTGCCCGCTGTAGCTTCTAAATCATGTATGCCCGGGGCGGTATCGGGTCGCGGCGAGTGGGAGGGGCTTTGCGTGTCAGGAGGATGGGTCGACGTCCCCCTCACGGCCCTGCCCCGTGTCCTCCCATGGGAGCGGACAGCAGTCGTGGAGGGTTGTCAAGCGGAAACGATGTTGGACGGACGGCGAAATGATGCAAAGGTGGTCACGCACTGATCCGCTAGCATTTTATTGAAAAAGGTGTACTTACGACCAAGTTACGGGATATAATTATTCTCCCGATAAAAATAGTCTGAAGTACTGAGCAACGGCAATATTATCTTTGAAGTAAGAAATTTTCCTACTGACGTTACACAGCTGCCAGTATTTTCAACTTGACAAATTTGCTAATGCCTCTTTGATAACTTCTCGCTATTTTATCAGCCGAAACCAGCGAGACTTGTGAACAGCACAAGTACCAACGTCTATAAGAAACTCAGAAATTTAAGTGCTGCGTATCATACACAGCGCAACATAAGGAGTCACAGCGGTTAAACGGTTTCGCGCTCAGACATTTTTTGCTTTCTCCTGTTCTACTACTCGCTTCTCTTGCTTCTCTCATGAACTCAACATTATTCCACCTCTAAATTGACTACTAAGTAGGCTGTACCTACCTAACAAGTTGATACAGGCATCGTCCCGCCCTCCCCGCTCCATATTGCATGCGAACCAAACTTAACCAGCTCTCCAAGTGTTGACTCAAAATTACAGGGCGGTCACCGCTGCCGGCGGGGACGCGCGCGTGTGGCGCCCACATCACTTTAGATCGTCACGAGCCGGCGTCACGTCACGATCGGTTGGACACCCCCCCCCCCGACCAGCCCCTCTTATCTGTAGTTCACAGCGATCGATATCTGTTCGCAGAAACGGACTCTAAAAACACACACTGGTGTTAGCGGTTGTAGCGAGCGTAGCGAGCTGTAGCGAGCTGTTGCGGGATAGTAGCTGATAGCTGGTCTGTAGCGGACTGTACGAGCTGTAGCATGCTGTAGCGAGCTGTAGCGAGCTGTAGCGGGCTGTAGCGGGCTGAAGCGAGCAACAGTGAGCTGTAGCGAGCTGTAGCGGGCTGTAGCGAACGACAGTGAACTGTAGCGAGCTGTAGCGGGCTGTAGCGGGCTGTAGCAAGCTGTAGCGGTCTGTAGCGGTCTGTAGCGAGCTGTAGCGAGCGACAGTGAACTGTAGCGAGCTGTAGCGGGCTGTAGCGAGCTGTAGCGAGCTGAAGAGCGAGCGACAGTGAGCTGTAGCGAGCTGCAGCGGGCTGTAGCGGGCTGTAGCGGGCTGTAGCGGGCTGTAGTGGGCTGGCTAGCTGAGCGACAGTGAGCTGTAAGCGAAGCCTGTGCGAGCTTTAGTGAGCTGTTTAAGCGACGACAGGAGGCTGTACGCGAGCTGTAGTGAGCTTGTAGCGAGCGACAGTTTAGCTGTGCGACTGTAGTGGCTTAGCGAGCGACAGTGAGCGTAGTGAGGGTTGCGAGCGACAGTGAGCCTGTTATGCGAGCTGTTTAGGGCTGTAGCGAGCTGTAGAGAGCTGTAAGAGCTGTAGCGAAGCTGTAGCGAGCTTAGCGAGCTGAAGCGAGCTGTAGTGAGCTGTAGCGGCTGTAGCGAAGCTGAGCGAGGCGACAGTGTGAGGTTAGCGAGCGATCGATACTGTGTCGCAGGAAAACGGACTGGCAAAATCACACTCGCTGTAGCGAGCTGTAGCGACCTGTAGCGAGCTGTAGCGAGCTGTAGCGAGCTGTAGCGGGCTGTAGCGAGCTGTAGCGGGCTGTAGTGAGCTGTAGCGAGCTGTAGCGAGCTGTAGCGGGCTGTAGCGGGCTGTAGCGGGCTGTAGCGGGCTGTAGCGGGCTGTAGCGGGCTGTAGCGAGCTGTAGCGAGGCTGTAGCGAGCTGTAAGCGAGCGACAGTGAGCTGTAGCGGGCTGTAGCGAGCGACAGTGAGCTGTAGCGGGCTGTAGCGAGCTGCAACGGGCTGTAGCGAGCTGTACCGGGCTGTAGCGGGCTGTAGCGGGCTGTAGCGGGCTGTAGCGGGCTGTAGCGGGCTGTAGCGGGCTGTAGCGGGCTGTAGTGGGCTGTAGTGGGCTGTAGCGAGCTGAAGCGAGCGACAGTGAGCTGTAGCGAGCTGTAGCGAGCGACAGTGAGCTGTAGCGAGCGCGACAGTGCGGCGTGGGTCGATTATCACGGCACATTCGGAGGTAATCTGGACGGCGGCGGTGGCGGCAGTGACGGTGGCATTGGACCCGGGTATGACTAACTGCCTCCTTTTGTCACATCCAGCCAGGTGACCGGCGTTGACCGCTGTCCCCCGGTTCTGTCATTTGTCCGCATTCAGTCATTTGTCCGCGCGGTTTCAATGGCGGGTCCAGCCCGGGCAGTGGACGGCAATCGCGGCGGGGGCGGCGGCGGCGGCGGCGGCGGCGGTGGGAACCGAATACATGCTGCCAGCAGGCCACGAGCAGCGGTGATTTAGCCATGGAGACGTGAAAGCAACAGAAATGATGCCGCGGCGCATGCCTGGGTTTTGACGTTGTCACGGGTAAAGGTTGCTGGCACTGCATTGAGCTGCACCCGGGCAGAAGGCATCGACTAGATGTTGTTCATATTTCGAAGTATGAAGATGAAAGTAGAAGCCGATCCGGTGATTTGCTAACAAATCGCAGCCGCTTAACACGGCACGAATGTTATAATTGAACAAAATGTATCATATTTCGGACATTCTCAATGATATTTGCGGTATAAGGCGCGTCAAGCCCACTCTCTATGCCAAAACACGAAAGGAAAAGTCGCATCAGCAACAATAAAAATACCTTCGCACCCAAGCCCCTGCGGAAGCTTTTACATCATCAGCAACGCATGACCCCAATACGAGGTCGTACAGGAGGCATTAAGTACGGTCCCAACCCACTGCCCGCGGACTGTAATGGTGTAATGTCAAACCTCTGCAGTACACCACAGAAACAAACGACTAGCGGTCGGCGATAAATCCCTGGCATAAGGCAGGGGTTGCAGCTAAGGCACTTACTCGCCGTCTAGCATTACGTTTAATGGCACGCAGCGCCAATAATGCTCACTGAAAGGCCCGCGCCAATATGGTGCCTCAAAAACGGCCTCGAGGCGTGATATCAGCCAACAATTGGGGAGCATTTGGGTGTTCGGTCAATAATCTGGCGATACATTTGGGCTGGTTTCAGGGCCGTTAAGTTATCGCAGAATCGCATTACAATTAACTTCGAGATGGTCACGACCAAGAAAGTTGGATTTGGCCAAGAAATAAATATGGGTGCGTTGGCGGGAATTTGTCATAGCAGCTTATCGCTGGTCGATTATTGTCTGAATCTCACGACAAATTATCTCTTCCCACGACATTATAAATCAACAGCCAACTGAGCATAACGGATTAATTCACCAAAAAGTTTTGTTTGGGGCGATGAATTTACAAAATATACGCAATCGCCAACATAGCTGCATCCTCTGACTTAAAGGGGATGTTCACCTTCAATGGGGTTTGAACTGAGATGCAATTTGTAGAGAAGACCAAAAATGGTTTTGTAAGTAACTTCGACACAGGCTTTTAGAATTTCGGGGCGTTTTGTTTGTTATGGGTTTGGGCGCGTCGATTGCTAAGGTCATTTTGCGTCCCATTCGGGGCGGTTTCGTGGCACGAAAGAATTACCACCAAAGTTTTCCGAGAAATGAAACTTTGTCTTCAACGAGGGGCCTTCTAGTCTGGTGTCAAAATTACTTAGCGCAGCGAGGTAATTCTTCAGCCAAACCCCATTTTTTGATCTGCTATACAAATCTGCTATCTCAGTTAAAAACCCATGTTAAAAGTGAACTATTCCCTTTAAGTGGGAATAACTCAAGTCTCTGATGCACATGCTAGCAAAGCACCAGTACAACGTGATTAAGCGAAGTGCTTTAAATTAAATTACGTAAATTAGAATACCAAATGAGCCATTAAACAAGCAATGTTTATCTTACAGCCTACATTAGGTCCCATGGAAACATGACAACACTACAAGCAAAGTTTATACGGCGCCGCAACGAATCCAAACAGTACACGGAGCCAAACCACTGCTTCAGACTACATTTAAGTGAAATGTTACCTTCCACGTTGGACAAGCAACGTCTATCTGCACTTCGCGCAGCTCGTTATCTCCCCCATTCCGCCTCGGCAGCCCCCCCCCACCCTCCCGTGGCCGCGACTGTTCTCCCATGATCCCAGCTCAATAATCCAGGCCCGATCGATGCCCGTATGCATTATGAAGCGACGGGGCGGCTGGAACGGCGCCGCCGCCCGTTTCCCCTCCCCATGCACTTTACTCCCATCGGCACCTCCGGTATCAGCTGTCAGTAGGTACTGAAGCGAAGAGCGCTCTGCGAAATCTGGTATAAAAAGCGTCTGGGAGCTACGTGTCGTATTTGCTTAGCTTTCTTTAACGATCGCCAAAAATGCAATTAAGGATCAACAACTATTAACTAACCACGGCTAAGCCAGTAATAATTGCGATCATGTCTGCGCATAGAGGCATTACTAGGCGGCGAAGGGTCAATCCATCAGGGAACAGGATATTAATATATCCCCGCCATATTCCGCCAAGTGGAAAACAACGACTGGAGCACCATCAGGCACACCGCGTGCTGACCCCTCTCCCCTGATAATAAACGAGAATAACTAATCAACTCGCGTGCGCCCGCAGATATCAAAGGCAATGGGCTATTTGCTTTTCAAGCGGTCCCTCGAGCCGGCGCGCGTCGGCGAGCGGCCCCTGTGAGATCCAGGATAGGCTGGACCGCAGCTCCAGGGCGCACGGCGGCACAGTATACCCCCGCAGGACAGGCGGCCGCCGCGCTGCGTTAAAGTCTCCGCGAACACCGGCACGAGCGTTGTCAGCGGCAGGCGAACGATCTTACGTCTGGAGAGCTCACAATCATGATACGTGAACGATGCACAGTAAACGATGCTACAGTAAAACTCTGATGCAAGGAAACCGATGCACAGCGTTCGAAGCACAGCGAACGATGCACAGCGAGCGATGCACAGCGTTCGCAGCACAATCAACGTGTCACGTCACCCCGCGCTGTACGGTGTCGGCCAGCCGCTCCATTTCTGACATGTGACATGTGTCAGCGAGCCAGCCAGCCAGCTCGCGGCCGTCACCGGGGGCCCCGGGTTCATGTCACCTGGCCGGGACACCTGTCCCGACTCTGACAGGCGTACCCAGCCAGCACGGCGAGCACGGCGAGCACGGCGGGATGCACGGCCCCAGGTGACGTCATGGCTGTGCAAACGTGTGGCAACGATGGCAGATAGGAGCGTACAGGACTGCAGGAGCATTACAGCGAGCCAGCCCATCCGGGCATTTCGGCCGCAATCGAATGCCCCGCGCTTCCGATTGCTCCCGCGAGTTCTGGTAAGATTGTTTCAGTGCCTATACCATGGCTCGTAGTTCACCAAAATTCATACCAGTGGTACAATTAACTTGTGTATGAAATCACTGTGACGATGGAGAGCCGACTAACCATGCTCACTCCTATGCAGTGCCGTAAAACAAGTATTAGTTTACATTGTGCTCATCAGGATTGAGTTTCTGCACATGCAGCTATAACTCGGCCCCGTACCAGTTTATCCGACTATAACCGGTTAACAGCCTAGAACGCCCACTACCAGCATGTAGTACCAGTGGCATAGCGACGCAACACGCCGTTTTCACATGAGCTCAATGTCAAATGCTTGCTGTCGTGCGGCGTGAAAAGCCGCTGCTTTTAAATCACCACCAGTTTGAACAGCCTGCATATTTAATCAGGCACCCGCTCACTGGTAATGAAACAGCGGCTAAGCTTCTTTCACTAATGCTGAGAACACAAGGGGGTTATGAGCTGTGAATTGAGACACGAAACTAATGAGACGTGTTCGAGCGCGTAACGACTCGCAGAGTTAAGTCCATTGAATCGGGGACAGTGGTTAAGCCGGCTTATAATGCAGTTTTGCAAGTACCTACTGACTCGCTAATCTGGGTTCGCGCAATAACAACGAAACACGCAATCGTCGAAGGGTGCATTTGGCTGTACGGTATGCTTAAGCAGGAATTCGGAATGCTAAGTGTTTGGTGACATGAAGCTTTATATTGCGTAGCATGACAAGAAAAGATAAAAATCGCATAGTAAAATGAAGTCATTGCACGGAACAACTTATAGCAACGTCAATATTTTTACATTATTACATAATAATAATCGATAATAACCGCAAGTTAACACGCAAATGCACTTAAATACTGCCTATATGTTGACCGTTTGTCGCGAATGCTTCGCTTTTTAAGCCTTCCGAGCAGGAATATTTCGCAGTGCCTGTGGTGGTGACATTAGCGTTCAACGACAAAGTGGCTTTCGGCTCATGAATAGTCATATCTCTTACGCTGACCAGCCCGCAGAGACAGGAAGACTCCAACGGCAGCCATATTTAAACCGTGTACCCAGAGAATGAGTTTAACGGTAAACCGGATGGGCGCAAATTGACCTCAGAAGTCGGCGCGCCCTTTAACCGCAATCAAATAACAAACAACTGATCCAGGTACCCCGTCCCTCTGCCAGTTCCATTCCAGTTAAAAATATAAACTTAATCGGTGACGAGCTATGTGCGCAGTTCACCTCCAGGCTCCACTACAGCTCTGACCCGGCAGCCGCCCACGCATCCCCCCGCTGCTGCTGCCACGTATACCGGCCAATGGCAGCACCTCACAGCCCCCCCCCCGCCACACGACCACGTGACCTGGCAGGACGCCAGTCAGCTGACACGGCGCGCGGCCATCGGGGCAGATTTCGCGCCGCATTGGTCGCGACGCTTTGGAGCATCCGTCAGGCGGGTCGGGCGCGCTGTCTTCCCAGGAAGTCTAGCTCCGGGCGGTTTGTGCACATACTCAGAGCAGGGACCAGACCAGGCCAAGTCCCCCTCTGTCTTCTTGGAGTCGCACAAGACGAGAGAAGGCAAGAGACTCGGGTAGTCTTTGCACGAATCTCAGGCCAAGCTAAGCCTCTCATGTTTTCGGAGAGGCGACGTGAGGCATGAGAGGAACTATGATAGACTATGAGAGGCGAGAGAGGCTCAGTAAATATGCTGAAGAGGCTGCGAGGTGCCAACCACGGCACAAGAGGTTATCAATCTCACCGCAGCGGGCAAAGAAGAAAGCATTAGCGACGGATGCTTACACTTCAAACGTATTCCGCAGCCCACGTGGCTGGTGGTTTATCGTGGAGCAGAGTTGAAGGAGATGTATTTCAGACCGACACGCTGACCACCACCGACGCTGTCAGCAGTGGCCTCTGATGAAGACGGCAGACTAATGAGGTGCTGATGTCAGCAGTTTAGGGAGGCGGCCGGTAAACCCACGTGCGTCAGACCGGAAATACCGCTGATGAAATCAGCAAGTGGTAAAATTCATGTTGAACTTCATTTGTTTACATGTTAAGGGAATACTTTTAACATGGGGTTTTGAAATGAGATAGCAGATTTGTAGAGCATATCGAAAAATAGGTTGTGAGTGAAGAATAGCCTCGCTAAGCTAAATAACTTTGACACAGGATTAGTAGGTCTCTTCCATAAGAAGTTTCGGAGCGGTTTCGAGGCACGGGACAGTCTTTCGTGCTCCGAAACCTCCACGAAACTTATTCTCTTAAAGGGACAGTGGAACGTCATTTTTCCCCAAAATTTTTCCTGAACCACTACCAAATCCAATACCGGATCAGAAGGCATTTTCATTGCCAATTTTTGACCGAATTCGGTTGAAGCCAAAAAATGGTCCAAATCTGACGATTCTGAATAATCGTTGTGTGACGGTGGCTGGTTACGTAATATTAATGTTGTATAATGCATACCTACAATACTTATTTTAAGGACCTCACTTGCTCTTGTGACAATATCTTCAATCTTAATATAATATGAGATTCGATTAAGTATTTATATTTATTGACTGACATTTTTAGGCAAATTAGCATCAATTTTGCTGAATAGAAACTAAGAATAGCGTAAAAATATGACGAAAAAGTGAATTGTTCAAGATCAGGCTGACAGCAAAGTGTCCAAAATGTTTAGGCCTGACCGCCGATTACCCAAATCGCGTCACACAATTTTTTTGGTTACCAAATTTTTGGTTAACCGGATTGATACCACTAAAAAGGGGATCCATAGTCCTGTCAAAACATACTTAGCGGCAGCGAGGTAATTAATTTCACTCACAGCCTATTTGTATCTGCTCTACAAATCTGCCTACTCAGTTAAGTGTATTACAACTCAACTATTCCTGTAAGTCCATTAAGTCCTCCCAGCCATATGAGGTTGTTCCAGTGCAAAGCAAGGCAAGTCAATAGTCGTACTAAGTGAATAGTATCAACTTTCAAAGGATTATCACTGCTTGGTCAGAATTTTCAACAGGCTTTGTTTAAACACCTCGACAATGACATGTTAATATTAACTACGATAAGCAAGCATTCTAAAAATAACACATGCCATGCCATTGCTCTCTGCAGCAGCGGAGTTCATCACCCCGTCCCCTAACCCCTCCTCGCTCGTCTCCCCCTTTCCGCCCGCCTCTGCCCGCAGCATCAGACTACCATTGTCCATGCCAGTAGCAGCAGCAGCCGTCCCGAGCGGCGGGCGGCCGGCGGCGGGCAGCCCGGTGCCACAGAGCGAACCCCGCCCAGCCCAGCCCAGCGCCGGCGGCGGCGGCGGCGGCGGCGGAGCACGCGTCGCGCCAGCAGGGCAACACCTGCCGTTGTTGGCAGATCGTTTGTGAGGAGGCCAGGTGGTGTGGCGGCCCGTCACTGCCAGGCCAGACACTGGCGGACGCTCGCCTGACGGTCGAACTCGGCCCGGCTGTATAGCAAGACACCCGGCTGCAGTGGCGGTGACTGAGGTGATGGGATGACATGCAGGAGACAGGATGGAGTGATATTTAGCTGACGTTAAGGTGAGTATTTGTAATTGTTATTAAATGCACTGACGTTTCATTCACGCTTAACGGAAGGGCTGTAGACCTCTGGCACTATAAGGCCTATTTGAAACGAGATCAAGGTGGTAGCCAATCAACCCTTCTCTTTTTACAACAAATAAGTCCCAAACGATTTACTTTTTTAAACGTCCCAACGAGCATTCGGATGACAAGTAACTACCACGTACATTGTTCACCACCAAAATACTGCGCATAATTCCCCCATTAACCGATTTATCATTTTCCCACATGATATCTACATACTGAGGTTATCCCATAAACCAATAAACCATCTGAGCCATTGTGCCGCTGCCGAAAAGGTTACCGAGCCAACTGTTCACATCCAGCTAGATCATATCGTCGCCACATTACAGACACATCTGGGCCTCTGGCTCGATCATACGTCACCAAGCGCTCCAGGCGGCAGCAGCGATCCGAGACACCGTGACCAATACCATCCTGTGCGCGGGGGGCGAACACCACCCTTCAGCGTGCGCGCGTGCCCGCGCCGCCTTTTGACGCATTCTGCACACAACTGGGCCGACAATCATGCACATGGCCGGAAACGAAATGCAGTCAGATGCAGTTGATAGCGTGCCGACGGCAGTGGGGGCCCGGAAGTGCCCTCCGGCCGCACGTGCCGATAGGGGGAAGGGCGCTACCGATCCCTCTGGCTAGTTACCGCGACGCCACACAGATCGTTAAAAGGACGGTGGTGTGCATTTTAACCACGCTAATGATGCACATATGTTGCGTGTATCACCGCAGCTGGGTATGAATTGAAGGTATGGAATGCTACGTGAATAAATCATATATTGTAATGGGTGGTGTTGAGATATTCATGCCATGACCAGCTCGATATAAGTAAGGCATTTGGGATGTCTTGAAACAGGTATTGAATGCCGATTTTCAGCCAGCGCTGCCTTTTTTAGCAGACATAATCTAATAATAAGCAATGTATCATGAAATAAAACATTAACTCCTGACATCCGCATTCCAATGATCGCACCTGCTCCCATCCATCCACCATCGCTAGCCCAGCCAAGCCGCAGTCATCATCACACCAGTCACCACATCGGTCTGGTAAACCCCTCCCCACCCCCCCAACCCATCCCACTGCCAATGGCCGCATTGCAGTGACTTCCCCTCCGGCCGCCGTACGTCATCAACGTCATCAACGTCATCAAACGTCATCGCTCAGCCCACAGTGGTCACCGGCCTCACTGAGCCAACCCCTGAATACCCTACATGTGTGGGGTATTCACCTATCTGAATACCCTTCACCCTGCATAACCCACTGAATACCCTACATGTGGGGCATTTACCATTCTTAACAACTTAACCCTACACAACCTACCGAATACCCCACATGTGTGATTGCGTGGGGTACTCGCTCTACTGAACGTGAACACCCTTCTCCTTATGAACCCTACGGCCTACAGACCACCATCAATGAACACTTGCAGGAGCACCCCTGCGCGGTCGGCGGCGGCGGCGGGGCTTGGTCAACGCAACAAAGTGTCTCCATATGTGCACCTTCGCTATACATCACCGCCCTTAAGCGGACTGGGCCGCCCCCAGCCGTGATTGATCATCCGAACCTAACCAGTAACCAGCCCGGCGCCGCCGCAAACCAGGAGTCAAAGCGGGCCGGAGCGGCCGCGCCGCCATTGTTGTGTCTCGTGTCAGCCGCGAATAAATGACGCCAACTGGCAACACCGAGGCCAGGATCGATTACAGTCGGGCCGAGGTGAGGTGAGGCCGCCGCTGATGGGTGCAGTTGTGACGTGCTGAGCTGGACAGCGGTCAGCGCAGGGGTGTTAGGGAGTCGGCGGAGGGGTGTAAGGGAGAGTCAGCGGAGGGGTGTTAGGGAGAGTCGGTGGAGGGTTATTCGAAAGTCGGCGGAGGGTTATTCGGGAGTCAGCGAGGGTTATTCATAAGTCAGCTGAAGAGGCTCTGGATGATCAGAAGTGTTTCACAAGTCACCCAAAGGTTGGCTAGATACAGTTGAAGGTCAAGTAAGGGGCACTAGAGGGAGGGGCAGAATGGAGGGCCAGCGGAAGGCGGGATGTCTCACAAGAAAAGCTCGCGGGACTTCGTAGCTGCGTAGATTTGGAAGTCGAGGAATTTGAAAGGCCGTGGTGGTAAATAGAGATCCAACGAACACAAATATTGACCAGAAAGTGGACCGAGCCAATGACGAGCTCGAGGCAGCGGATCGTGGGACACTGGATATGTTCTTTGTGGTTGGTAGGTCAGAGGTCACTCAGACCACCAGAAGGAATGAATGCCAGCCACCCACGGTTTTGGCACGGAAAATTACGATGACTAAGAATGAGATGTGGGGGTACACAAACGCGCCATAAACTCTTACATCGCCATCCCAGTTTCCCCGTGTTAACTAAGACTCTCTCAGTCCATCAACAGGACTGACCGTCCGTGTCGACAGGGCAACTCAATCGCTCCGATGTTGACTGTGTGACGCATGCAAGACGCTCGATAGTGAAGTGCAGGGACTTATCACAGTCAAGACAGCAGCGAGTACTACAGCAGCGAGTACTCCAAGCCAATTATTTACATTATTGTCTCGGTAGTCTTTGACACCGATTACATTCCATCGAGTGCTATATACCTCGTAGTTAATTTATCAGCAAATTTTTTAAAAGTTTAGAAAGCCATAGAGCCGTCACTCGGCATCACTCAACATCGCCTCTCATTTCCACGTCCATCATCCCTCCCCATCCAACCAAACCGCATCAACTCCGCCAACCACTGCGGACGACAGCCGTCGCCCGCGACGAAGACGCCGCCGTCGGCGAAATCCACCGGGCGTCGTGAACGACGGCGGTCCCCGGGGGCGCTGCCATCGACCGCGACGCAGCCGGCGACGGAGCGTCGATGTCGATGGGCAGTGGGCGTCGAAAGGAGGGGCGGGGCGAGGAGGCACGCACCATATCCGGAGCTTGTTTAGTGTGGACATCTATAGACGCCAGCCGGCGTAAAGGGCACCGAAGGACGCAAGTGGGCACCAGGGGTCTCGGAGCATGGCGTTGTGATATCGCATAGGATGATATTAGGGTTAGGGGGTGGTCGACAGCCAAGATAATATTGCTGGGCTCATATCCTATCCTACAGGAAAAGACATGAGTCGATATTGCCATATACTATGGTCCTTCTTATCCTGTAGGATAATTATATTATTTAGGGTGATTATATCTTATAAGTTACCGTTATAATTATAGGTCGCTAAAATGCAGGAGATCTGGAAGAAATAATGCTGAACCAGGAGGAAATATGAACGAAATATGCATATTTATTAGCATCGTCAACTGTGAGGTGTTAACTTACCAATCAATCCGTGACCTAAGTCCATCAAATAATACACAAAAGCCGCCAAATGCAGCCAACTACCCCTCCCGACATTCTGTTTGACATCAAGCAAACGTCTGGCCCTCGACGGCAGCGTGAGCGGTCTCCATCTGCTGCTGTGGCGGCGCGACAGGAGGCGGCCCATGATTCCGCGCAAACACGTCCGTGGGGGGGGGGGGGCAACAGAGGGGATGGAAGGTGGGGAGCTGGGAAGGGGTGAAGCGACACCACTACCACTTACCCTGAGGGTCCCGTCACAGGCGTCGAAACAAAACCCCCGATAACAAACTTTTTTCGAAACAACCGGATACACCTGCCATAAAGTTTGTAACACCAAAGTTTCCTTCACCGCAAACGACCACGCCCCAGCAATCAAACTGGCTAGGTGTGCATTAGTGGAGACTAGCCTCCCGTGCCGCAAAGTGACCACTGCAAACGAAAATACCACGCAAAAACACACACACACACGCGACCAGACAGTGCATTCGTTAATTGCTATGGCACACAAAGGAATCACGCCACGTGTGTTTTAGGACCCAATGAAAGGTGGGGTGACAAGACTGCTGGTGCGTTTGGAAGAGAAGCGGATAGTGGGCATAGACGGAGCTTTTCAGAAAAACAAAGTTGGTGGGGCAGAATGGCATATTGGCTGAATGTTTTGTGTGGTGAAGGTAAAACATTACAATTTTAACGCCAATAAAACTTTAAATCTGTCATTTGTGCATGGTTAAGGGAAAAAGTACTATTTTGATATGTAACAGGAAACCTTCAAATCTGGCCAAATTTAGTGGGGCAAAACACAAACTTGGTGGTGTCAAACTCAAAGTTAGCAGGGCAGTGCCCCACCATTTGAATAGGAAACTCCACCCATAGTAGTGGGAAGCGTCTGAGAAGTGACTAGTACTTCCCCCGTGGTAGTGGGGGTGACTGAGAAGTGACTATACTTCCACCATTAGTAGTGGGGGGTTGACGAGAAGTGACTGAGAAGTGACTAGAAGTGACTAGTACTCCACCCATAGTAGTGCGGGCGACTGAGAAGTGACTAGTGACTCCCACCCATAGTAGTGGGGGGTGACTGAGAAGTGACTATCTCACCCGTGGTTAGGGGGGGGGGGGGGGTACTGGAAGTGACTAGTACTCCACCCATAGTAAGTGGGGGTGACTGAGAAGTGACTAGTACTCCAACACCGTGGTAGTGGGGGGGGGGGGGGTGACTGAGAAGTGACTAGTACCCACCCATAGTAGTGGGGTGACTGAGAAGTGACTATACTATCCAACCGTGTAGTGGGGGGGGTGACTGAGAGAAGTGACTAGTACTCCACAACCCATAGTAGTGGGGGGTGAGCTGAGAAAGTGACTAGTACTCCACCATAGTAGTGGGGGGTACTTGAGAAGTTGAATATACTCCCGTGGTAGTGGGGGGGGTGACTGAGAAGTTGACTAGTATTCCACCAATTAGTATGGGGGTGACTGAGAAGTGAACTAGTATGCCACCCGTGGTAGTGGGGGGGGGGGTGACTGGAGTGACTATACTCACCATTAGTAGTGGGGGGTGACTGAGAGTGACTAGTACTCCACCCTAGAGTGGGGGGGGGGTGACTGAAGAAGTGACTAGTACTCCAACCATTGTAGTGGGGTGTCTGAGAAGTGACTGTATCCACCCGTGGTAGTGGGGGGTGACGAGAAGTGACTAGTACTCCCACCCATAAGTAGTGGTAGAGTGTCTGAGAAGTGACTAGTATTATCACCCCATAGTAGTGGGGGTGTCTGAGAAGTGGCTAGAATCCACCCGTGGTAAGTGGGGGGTTGTCTGGAAGTTGACTATACTCACCCAATAGTAGTGGGGGGGTGAACTGAGAAGTGACTAGTACTCCACCCGAAGTATGGGGGGTGTCTGAGAAGTGATAGTGATCCACCCATAGGAGTGGGGGTGACTGAGAAAGTGACTAGTAACTCCACCCAATAGTATGGGGGGTGACTGAGAATGACTAGTACTCCACCCGTGTAGTGGGGGGTGGTCTGAGAATGACTAGTATTCCACCCATAGTTATGGGGTGTCTATAAGTGACTAGTATTCCACATAGTAGATGGGGTTGACTGAGAAGTGACTAGTATCCCACCCGTGGTAAGTGGGGGGGGGGGGGGGTGACTGAGAAGTGACAAGTACTGCCACGCCGTAGTAGTGGGGGGGGGTGACTGAGAAGTTGAACTGACTCCACCCGTAGTAAGTGGGGGTGACGAGAAGTGACCTAGTACTCCACCCATAGTAGTGGGTGACTGAGAAGTGACTATTACTCCAACCCGTGGTAGTGGGGGGGGGGTGACTGAAGAAGTGACCTAGTACCCAGCCGTAGTAGTGGGGTGACTGAGAAGTGACTAGTACTCCCCACCCGTAGTAGTGGGGGGGGGGGTCTGAGAAGTGACTAGTACTCCACCCATAGTAGTGGGGGGTGACTGAGAAGTGACTAGTACTCCTACCCGTGTAGTGGGGGGTGTCTATGAGAAGTGACTAGACTCCACCCGTAGTAGTCGGGGAGGGGGTGACTGAGAAGTGACTAGTACTCCACCCATAGTAGTGGGGGTTGTCTGAGAAGTGACTAGTACTCCACCCGTAGTAGTGGGAAGTGTCTGAGAAGTGACTAGTACTCCACCCATAGTAGTGGGAAGTGTCTGAGAAGTGACTAGACTCCACCCGTAGTAGTGGGGGGTGTCTGAGAAGTGACTAGTACTCCACCCGTAGTAGTGGGGAGTGACTGAGAAGTGACTAGTACTAGTGTAAACCCACACACTCACGCGTACATTGCCGGGTAGCGGACTCCAGCTGCTGAAGCGAGGGCCAGGCCTGAAACAGCGGAGAGAAACAGCCACAGTCAAGAGCCTGAAACGGCAGAGTGAAACCACAGTCGGGCACACTGGGCAACGGGGCAGACAGAAGCCACAGTCAGGCACGCTGGGGAACGGGGCAGACAGAAGCCAAAGCCCGACGCACTGGGTGACGGATCGGACCGACAACAAAGGAGTAATGCATCTCGTTTGGTTCAGAAAATTGGTTGAAATGTTCGTCGGAAAGTTTCCGAAGATTTGACAAAAGCTCGTGTAAAATGGAATCATTTTTGTCCCATGCGTATTGAGCATGGCTAAGGAGCAAAATGTGATTTCACACTAGATAGAATGAGATTGAGACTCTTTGAAAACCCGACCCGGCGGCAATTTAGTCCATCGTAAAAAAGGCTACTATTAAAACCATGCGTATTGAAGGCTACTACTATTTTTTTCTCTCGCAATTTAGTCCATCGTAAAAAAGGCTACTATTAAAACCATGCGTATTGACACGAATATTAGCGAGTTAAAAATGAATCGTTTTCTTTACATCAGCGGAACATAAAATCCGTATACAAGAAGACAACCAGCCAGGGTAGCAATAAGCATGCAAAACCCATGAACAATCCAGATACCTACAATACATGCAATAATATGATAAAGAACGGTTTCTGCCACCTCAAATCAAAATAAATTAGTCACGTCGTCCATACATTAAATTGTCACGACGTCCATACGTCGCCCAAATGTCGCCCAGCAGCGATATTATAACTGCGCAAAGCGCAGCGGCCTGTTTTTCACGTCTGAGCGGACTCTCATTTCCGTAATGAAATGTTGCAGCGACTGCCCTTAATGCCAATTACGGCAATTTTAATTCAATCGATGTAACGACCGCCGGGCGAGTATAATAGCCGTCATAAAAACACGGACCAGCGCCCGCCTCCTGCCAAAATCAGCTGCAGCGGCGCGGCAGGGACGGCGGAATGTAGGAAAATAATGAACGAAAACGGGCTTCATGATAAAGTGAAGGTTTAAAATTATGATGTGAAATACAAAACTTATAAGGAAGACATTTATTAAGCGAGAGCCGTCGAAGCTTAAAAGCCCACGCAAGCTTTGGTCGTGTTGGCTTTTTAGTGTCACTGATGCATATTTGTAGTGAGAGGCGCCACAACTTCTTAATAAATGACATGTAATACCAAAAATAAAAAGTACAAGACATAATCCAATTCAGAGTGTTTTCTCCGGAGTCAATATTTTGTCAATTCAACTGGCGAGTTCTGATTGGCTGGTGAGTGGTCTACATCGGCAATGTCTCTAGTGGGCAGACCAGGGGAGGGGAGCAGCAGCGCCGGTGGCCAGCAGGCAGACTGTGCCAAGGACTGCGTACCCCCTTACCTCTCCCCTTCCCTCCCCTGCCCCCACGCAGCGCCCCCCGCCCCACCCAACAGTCCCGCGCTGACGTCACCCTAATGTGACTGGGCAATGGGCATTAGGCATACCAGCAGCTGCAGTAAAATGTCGATAGAGAGCGAAGAGCAGCGACGTATCTAAGTAACAACGTCTGATAATTTAGCTAAGTGATAAGCCGTAGGGTAAGCCAGAGGCGAATCCGACGCACCGGAGGCGACGCGTGTGTGCGCCACGCGCCGCAGTTCGCGTGACCCGCGTCGTTACTGTAGTCCGGGTATAATCGCTGCTGCGATTTGAGCTCGACTTCAAGTCGGCCCCGGTGGACATTGCTGGGTTTGTGCAAGATTGATGGCGGCGTATGTCACGAGCGGAGCATTAATCACAAACGTAATGGTCCGGGAAAAATGGACACCGCAAGGGGTACGCAGGTGGTGTGACGTCAACGGACAGCCATAGGCCTGCCACAGGGATAATATAGTAGAGTGAAAGGATTAGTTCTACGGGTTTGTCGCGTGGTACATGCAACACTTGACCTGCATACAAGCCGACATTGTTAATACTGTCGTGAGGGTTAACCACATAACTTCAAATGAGCTGTGCAAACAAAATTGTGTCGTAGTTTGTTCCAGGAAAGTAAATAAACTTTTGTCTTAAGTGTCTTGCAATTAAATGCATTTTGGGTAGACACCACACTACAACAACGCAAGTTTAGTTTGGCAGTGGCGGGCATAATTTAAAGTCGAAGTCACAAAACGTATTTAACCTGGAACTGTAAAATAAGCAGCAGTTGGCAAAACACTTGAAGAAATAAATCTATCGCCAGGGTCAGGTGCATCATAGCACAAATGTTGGCTTCAATCTGTAACTGAAGAACTAAGCGCAGAGGGCACATTCAACTTCAAAGAGGCGTTGGACGCACGCCACGCTACTTAATCAGCAGTCGGCACAGCTGGAACCGCATTGATGAATCACCGAATATTTCGTAAAGCAAATATATACCTAAGATTTACTCAGAATAAAGACTAAAGATACCTAATACCTATATCAGAAGTCAAAACAACCGATAAGGATCATACCGTTAGTCACCATATGCAACTACATATATTTAAATTTTCCAAATTGAAATCATCGAAAAATAAAAATCGTTATTTCACTTTTAAATTGTTACACGATCAATTTGATACCATACATGTGACTAAGACAATACATAACAATAAATTAAATGTCAACATTTCCCTTCAAGGTATGTCTATCATCAAGGCACATCTCATGATATTTTGCGGCTTAAAATAAGAGAATGGAGAAAATAAATTAAAATTGAAATACATTCAATTTTAAGGTGTCAATACGTCTTCTCCCTCCCCAACCAATTTATAGCACTTCTTCCCAATCAATTTGACTTAACAACCCTTTCCCCTTCGTCGCGAGAGCAACAATGCTGGCTACGCTAAGCACCCTCACCAGAGCAGGCATTTGCGCTCACAATCGCAGTGCACGCACTCGTGGCCGCATACCGCGAGAGCCTCAAGGGCCAGACGCGCACCAGTGGCAGACAGATGGCCCCTCCCCTCCCCCGAGCAGACAATGGAATCGCCCGGGCGAGCGCATTGTTGGCTTGCGTTCAAGACAAGCAGGCGCGTCGCATCACGCCGTTCTTCGCCGCGCCGCGCCGCCAGCGTCGACAGGGAACACCGTCGGACTTGGATCGGACGCGGGACTTCCGTCCTAGACGGAACGTCGTGGCAGCGGTGCCAGCAGCCCACTTATCCCCCTCCCCTGCCCTGAGGGGCTGAGGGGGGGGGGGGCTGAGGGGAGGCGGACGGGTCGCAGTCGGGTGCCGAACTGCTCGACTGGAACGGGGATATGGCCCTTGGCTGGCTGACTCGGAGACTCGGGTCAACAGGTCATGCATGCACTGAGGAGAGCCAACCGTGCGTACGCCGCGGCGACTAGCCGCGAAAGACTGACGACTGGTGAAGTGTAGCCGCGAAAGACTGACGACTGGTTAAGTGGCGTTTTTGTCGCAAGCGTCGGCCGAAAACGGCACCATCAAAGGTGAGGCGCGCGCTCTAACCGTTCGCAATACGTCAGACCTTTGCAGTAGTCTGGAGAGCCTAATCAGGAAGCAATGTAGAGTGTTGCTCGACAGAGCAACACGATCACGTCTGTGCCAAGCTAGTCCCTCGCTTAGCTCGTCCATCTGAGCTGCTTTGATGGCGGTGTTTGCGTTGGTCTGACGAGCCTTTGATGCTCTCTGTCGTGCCGCTACTGGCGGAGCTGTTTCACTAATCAGCAGCGCAAAAAAGCTTCACCTGCACCACCATCACCAACAGATGTCACCATCACTGACACCACGATCACCAGCTACCATCATCAGGCCCCCCAAGACGGAAGACAAGGTGCTGGACAATCAAACGAAGATGAAACCAAATCGTGCACAAGACCCAAACGATGATACAAACGAGGTGATTTCCTTACTCACAGCAGTTGTGACAGAAACGGAGGGTTGTGAACGGTGCAGTGATGCAGACCACTACCTAAAAATACTTGCACGTTCTTTTCGTTATATTGATGATGATGATTGAACTGAACCGGGTTTTAGGGCGGACCGACAGCGAAGGTCACATGCCGCCCATCGTTATATTGAATACCAAGGCAAAACAATATTGTATAAAAATTGTGCGATACTGTCGGACCACAATGTAAATAAAAGTCGAACCACTTTTTTGTTAGGTCTGAACTGAAGAGAAGGGTCAAACCACATCTGGACCAGGGACACGACCTTATTTCATTAACTAATTGGTCCTCAATGAGGCTGAACCACTTTCGATAACAAAGAAATTAATAAGTCTTTGTTATCGAAGACTTATGACGGTGTCGATTTTGATAAACGATGTGAATATACTTATGAAATAAAATTTAACCATCATACTGCCTCTGAATTTGACTTTTGAATGCCTGCGACTGTCAGCTGGGCAAACCAAATCCAGAGACCACGACCTCCAGACTCGCTGATATTCATATCAGGTAGCGGACACCACATCAGGACAAATTGAGCCAAAGATGGCGTATCTCTGCGCTTGCGGATATTCCGATTTCCGATTCGTATGTCTCCCGCTCTGTCTATAGCCGCATTTTGTCGTAAGCATACATTGACACTGCGCTGATGAAGTCCGAGACGACTCAAGACACCACTCTAGCCTCCGCCAACAAACGAAGACCAGCCGTCTCGCCAGCCAAAAACCAGGCGGCGTAGTCCCGCTGCTAATTACAGCTAGCCTTTGTTGTCAGCTGTTGGTACCCCCGTCCAACCAGGTGACGTCACAAAGAGTGCTGGGCCAGCAGTGGTTGAAATTTACCGACTGGCTGGCAACGAAAACAAAACATAGACGTCCGCAGGCCAGATAGCCGGTGGTGGCAGCGGGCCGGCGGCTGGAATTAAATTTCATCACTTTAGTACGAAAACTCATACCACGATGTTGATGTTATTAAATAAGTTGGATGGCTGGCATGATAGACACGATAGTCAAGAAATTGTGTTAAATGATCAATAACATGCCAATAATGTATTTATTTTTGAGTCAAAATGAATTATTAGAAATAGAACGAGCTTTCGACAATCACTGTCATCAGGTCAATCGGGTCCCGATGATGACAGTGATGTCGAAAGCTCGTCTATTTTAATAATTCATTTTGACTCCTAAAATAAATTGGCATGTGTTATTGATCACGATGTTGTTATTACATCTCCTTCCCAAAATGGTGTCCCAGCGCATGTCTCCTGTACTTAAACCTACCTGACTCATTAAGTGACTCATTCTTGTTAATTAAGATATCCTTCCGAAATTAAGAGAAAAAAGCAACACAAAAACACTAAGATTACTTCGCGTGCAAAGGACCGAGCAGAATAGACTTGTGACAAGTGAATCAACGCCCAACGGGATCCCAGTACTTTGGCTGAGATGCAAGTTTCTAGCCTAGTCAGACTCTAAAACATACCTAATCTAGATTATGTAATTGGTATTTAAATAACTTAGTTGTAGAAAAATAACCTGTCCTACATGTTTTACAGTGTAAGTCCCTACGTTCTGGAGTACACTCCAGAACATACCTAATCTAGCTGACGAACCAAACTTGCATCTCTGTCAAGATACAGCGACCTTCGACCACCGCCGAGACCCGACGGGTTTGCCGCCATGACGGGAAAAAACCCAGCCCGTTGATTCAACATTTCACAAGTCTGGAGTAGATAAGCGAGAGAGGGGGGGGGGAGATATATAAGAGACAGAGCGTACTGACCCCACTCACCAGCCTGAAGATTGCCTCGGGGCTTGGCGCCGAGATAGGCCAGGTTGACGTTGGCCTTGCGACCGTCGATGATGGGGTTCGGGTCTTTGCAGGCGCGCTCTGCAGACGCCTTGTCCGCCATAGTCACCTGCCGGCATGTCAGAGGTCAGCGTCGTCACGTGACCACCGTAGGGGGGGGCAGCATGAGGGGGCAAGAGAGAGCTCCAGTAGCCCGTCCGATTAGTCCGTGCCGATGACACTCAACGATGCGAAAGTCTGTTTACCCGGACGAGTCCATTATGATAGGCGGGGGAGGCCCGTTGTTTGCCGGCGTTGTCGCGGGGTGTCGCTGCCGGCGCCGCGGTCCGCTCGGGGCAGACCAAAATAGCGACACGGCAGGGCCCGCGTGCCGCCGCGCGGTGCGGGGGATCCGCAGGGAGCCTCGGGCTCCGGTTACGGGTGTCTGGCGCCCCCCTCCCAGGTTCCCCTGCGACCCCCACGTCTGGCGGGACAAGTGCCACCGTGCCGGCACCGCGCACAGCTGTGGTCTGGGAGGAACGCGGGGGACCCACGCGGACAGGTCGGAGGGCAGGGCACCAGGCAGAGGTGGCACCGGCTGTGGAAGGTGATGAACGAGTGACAACGGCTTGGATGATGAGGTGATTTGTCAACCTGTGAAGGCTGTCTCCTCGCTGGGAGTAAATTGAGGAATTGTTGGAGAAGGAAGGAACTAGGATTGTATTACCTACCTAGGTGGCAAAATGAAATTTAGAAAAATGTAGAACCAATTTGAAGTGAAGTAACTCTGAGACGAGAAGCAATCCATATAATTTACAGACATCAAACGATAATAAAAGTATTCCAATAAAATAGGAGGAAAGTGAGCCAGCTGTAACATACCCACTTGAGGTCAAATTAAACTGTCACAAATTTCAGCATGCTGAGTTGAGGCGTATTTAACTTCGCTTCATTTCAAAAATTATTTTGTGCTAATAGTAATACGTCACCAGTAAGCAAACAAATTATCCTGTCATAACCACGCGTCGTTTGTGACACCGGCACCCCTGCTCCTCTACCTCCCCACCCCCAGCCTGACTATCTCTCCGAGAGCACGTGCCGTTTGAACAGGTGAGGCACCGTCCCCCTTCCCCTGCCGCCGGAGCGGCTGCAGGCTGGCAGATGGAGAATCCAGACAGGAGAAACTTCGCACGGCAGGCTCCGCGAGTGACGGTGCACCAGAACATGTGTTCACGGCCGCTGCTGGAACGCTGCTGGCGGCTGCCGTAGGAGGATAGCCCGTGCAGAGGGCCGGCGGTCCACCCAGGACAAAGGCATAACCGGTAAATTAATGATTTTGTTCTTATTACTGGAAACCATGACGCGCAGAGAGCCAATGTGCAAAAGAGGAACAATCACCCTAACAATATTTGAAACAATGGTACGGTATGCAGGGCCTATCACTGAGAAAGTCAGAACAATTGTATCGAGTACATTCGTACTTCAGAGTCTCCAAGATCAAATGCGATTTTCACCTGCAAAATAAGCTAAATTCGTTCTCATGATTACGATCTCCTTGACATAATGGTACAACTATCTACATCGAAAAGAGCAGCTAACCCTTTTAGGAAACCATCTACAATCTACTAACCCTTTTAGGAAACCATCTACAATCTACATCATGGCGAGAATGATGGTTTGAACTTCCACGCGTCCCCCCCCCTGTCGCGGTCATTTCCCAAACACCAGGCCCCCGTAACTGCCAACCCATCCCCTTCCCCCAAACCGGGGGCAGGAAGCGCTCGGCGCTTCCGTTTGTTTTCCTCAGCTGTGAGGGGCACCGCCCAGCGCAGACACGCCGCCATTGGATACACAAATACGGAGGCGCGGGCCCGTCACCTTCGTGCTCCCCGGACGCGAGGAAACACGCCAGGTCTGTTCGCTGTTCCCCTGATGACGTCACTAGCTGACGGCGAAACAGCGCCCTGTAGATCTGTGTCGGTGGAGGCCGCGAGGCGCGACTGCAACATCAATTTTCAGCCTCCGGGCGGGGGGACGGGGGCCAGCCGATGGGGAGGGGGACGCAGAGGGGGGACGCTGGCCTCCCGCGATGACCCCACTGACCTTTCACGGGCCGACCGACAGGGCTGCGAGCCAACTGAGTCATCAGGTCCGAGAGAGGGAGGCCTGGGCTGAGGTAGACAGACGACCAAATGGCCCCAGGGGATGACGAGAGTGCTCGCTGTCGTTGTTAGCGTTTTGTGCTGCGTTTCGGGAGATATCTGTCCGCTGAGATATTCTAAAGCCGGCATCATAGTTGGACGAATCATAGCAGCCAACAAAGATATTGGGCTAAGTTAAGCATACACCAAATAACAAAAAAAAAAAAAAAATGGGAAGGTAGGCAATGTTGGACATGGTTTATAAAAAAAATGTGGCAGCACTTTTATTACGACCAATCACGGATCGGGTTACATTTAAATTTTGACGACACAAAAATGATGCAATTTAATATATGGTTTAAATTTCAGATCATTTGCTCGGGTAAACAATAATTTAGCTTTAATGGCCGACAAGAACCAAATTCAGTTCCCTAATCAATCAAACTTGTTAACACCTATGAGATGAACTCTTTCACCGAACACGAACCGCGGGAGCCCCAAAGTCCAATGCGCACAGGGACCCAACTCGGGGCGCCTGGGGCCCCCACTCGGGGCGACATGGAACCAGTGGAGGCCCGGCGGCCAACTCATCTTCCGAGGTCCCTCCCGTCTGACAGGGCGGGCGGCGGGGTGACTGACAGGCGCCGGTGACTCAGCCCCGCGGCACAGGTGGCCGCCCAGGTGTGCCCCAGGGTCGGCTGTGTGTCTGTCCTCGAGTGTTTGTCGCGGTGTTGAGACACGGCGGGGATGGGGGGCCGGGGGTATCTCAGTTGGTTGGTTCTCGTCGACACGAAAGCGCCTTATCACGTCGTATGGCTTATGTTGCGTCCCAAATCGTTCAAAGAGCACAAGAGATGGTATGATGGTATCCAAGAGCATTGGATGCGCTGGGGACGAATGGGGGCGAATTGGGTGAAGAGAGAAATGCACGGAGAAAGCGGGGGCGGGTTCGTCATTGCAAGAAGACTAAGTAGTTCCTATGTACTTTGGACGAGCCGACCCTATAGTGACATATAAATCAAGGCACTTTGTCACAGTCTCACAGCAAAGTCTGGGACAAAGTCGCAGCCGCAACACACCACCACACCTCATTCCAATGTCCACAGTCGTGGCAATCATAACGAGAACTCGCAAACGCACACGCAGACGCAGACGCTCGCACTCACACACAAACGCACAAACACGCACAAACACACGCACAAACACACGCACACACACACGCACACACACACGCACACACACACACACGCACACGGCACTCTGCAGATGTCTCGCGAGGAGACCGCCGGAACTGGGCTTCCGTTCCCACACACCCAGCCGCGTGACGGCGGCTGAGACGGGGACGGAAACTGTCGTCAGCAAACCACACCACAACGCACAGCAGGTGTGAAAAATGACAAAACGGCGATAATTTTGTTTAAATAGCGACAGTGAAGCTAGAATAATATCTTATCAAGATATGATACAAATAGTTTAAAAAACGAAAACTAGCTCAAAGGCAGTTACCGAGAAGGGAAAATAATTTGATAATAAATGACTGATTCTGCAAAATCTATAACAAAGTTAATAAACTTTCGCTGCCGTTATTAGTTGTCAATTTTCACATCTGCACACGGTACGCACACGGCAGAGAAGCGGCCCCGCCCCGTCCCGCTGTCTGCTTTTCAGCTCTCAGAAGCAGTTCCGCTCTCAGCTCACAGCTCGCCACCTGACACACACGACTGGAAGCTAAGCCGGGCCGCCGTGCACAGGCAAGAACACGTATGTCACTCTCCGATGGCCTGGCGCATACGGCGCTTTGCCGCCACGACAGCGGTGTACCGTGTGGTGGAAGCGGCGCAACACGCGCGTGAGACACCCCCAATCCTCCTCTTCCCCCTCTTGGCCCCCTCGGAATCACACAGGGATGGGTCCGGCAGTGGATGATCCCTTAAAGTTTGAACGAAAATCACGCGATGTAGGCGAATTTGTCAGCGCTTCAATTGAGAAGCTACGAAAGAATCAAATCGCGCTCTACTGAATTATAGTGTGAAATATGGTCGGCGACTGAAGTTGCAAGATACCTTGAGCTATATAGCTGCATTTACCGAAATAGATATATTCCCAAGACAGAGAAAGTAAAATCGTAGGTTGGCAAAGACCAGAAACGGGCAGAGGAACGAGACGCGGCGACGCAAGGAACTTTTGTCCTTTCGTGGCTGGCTGGCGGCCGGAGCACTTTGACGGTAACGTTAATCATCATGACTAGGCTACCCAAAAACGGAACCACAAATTGAAAAGCACAGCACAGCATCGGGAGGTCACTATCGGCCAACCAGGGCCTGGGCCTGGCAGGGCTTGGGCCGCGTTTCCGGCCAATTTCGCCGAGAAGGCGGCCGGCAGCCCGCCGCTGCGCCGCCGCTAGAAATGCCAAACCGCCGAGCGCTAACTGGACTTCATGCATGGTAACACACGGAGCAAGTACACGCCAAAACCATGCCAGGTTTTAGTAGCTGTAAACAAACTGAAAAGAGAGAATGTGATCGTTCGCAATTTAGCTGGACCATTCACTGCTTAGGACCAAGATTTGTTATTGACATCGTCACTGAAAACAAACAAAACTAATATCAATAGCAATCAAATAAAACACCACCCAAAAGTATCTAGCCAGTCCAAAGACCACCGCACTTTCACAGCAAGATCCACGCTGCCCCTTACGATTCTCAACATAGGCTGCACCGCACAACGCGGCGGGCGTCTTCATGGCTAGCCGGCCACGGGCACAACTCCGGGACGGAGGCGCTAGAAAATCGAGAGACAGGTCAACGGTGCTGCTGATAAAGAGGGTCAGCGAAGCAGCATCCCCACATACCACACACTGGGGACCCCAAACGGGCGGAGGACCGGACAAACGCTGGGGATTATGGCAATGGTGAGAGGGCTTTAAAGTACCTACTGCGCACGGGTGGAGGTTCCTATTCAAATGGTAGGGCCACTGCCCCAGTAACGTTGTATTTTTTAACGCCAACTTTCTGATTTTGCCCCACCCAATTATGGTATATTTGAGAGTTGTCTGGGGTTAAAGTAATAATGTTTGCACATAACAAACTAATATGGAACATTCAAAGCTTGTTTGATTTGGACTTTTGAACGGATTTTCACCAGGACCAGGACAGAACAAACTCGGATTCGACCTGACGCTGCAGAGAACAGGAGGCTGGGATCAGGAGAGGAGGCGAGCAGCTTCCCTACTACAGGCGAGCAGCTTCCCTGCTACAGAGGGTGAAAGCAGATAGAGATGGCAACGTTCCCCACTGCAGGAATCAGCAGAGAGGCGTTTTCCCACTAGACATTTTACCTGAATCGTCAGAGAGTGGAGGAGAGCAACTGAGGGGGCATACCCCACTGCAGAAGTAGATGTAGTGAGGGGCTTCCCACTGCAGGAATCAGGAGAGAGAAATATGGGAAAGAGGGAGAGGCGGAGGAGACTGAGACCACACAGGGAGTCAGGGGGAGGAGAGGCGAGGGATGAATCAGGCGAGGGAGGAGAATCAGGGGAGGGAGGAATCAAGGGAGGAGAGGAGAATCAGGGAGGGAGGAGGAATCAGGATAGGGAGGGAGGAATCAGGAGAGGGAGGGACGGAATCAGGAGAGGGAGGGAGGAATCAGAGAGGAGGAGGAATCAGGAGAGTGAGGAGGAATCAGGAGAGGTTGAGGAGGAATCAGGAAGGAGGAGGAATCAGGAGGATAGGGAGGAATTCAGAGGAGGGAGGAGAATCAGGAGAGGGAGGGAGAATTCAGGAGAAGGCAGGAGGAATCAGGAGAGGAGGGGAGGGGAGGAGAGTGAGGAGAGGGAGGGGGAAGGGGAGGGGTGCCCGTCAGTTGGGCAGGTTGCGTCGCTCCACTGGCAGCACGGCTAACAAACACCTCACTCAGACGGCGGCGGCGGGGGCGGGGGCGCGGGCGGGGGCGGGGGCGCGGGTGGGGGCGGGGGCGGCGGCGGGGGCGGCACAGCTGGCGCCTCACATCCCAAATATCCCACGAGCCACGCGGCAGCAGCAGCTCACAAAATGGCCGTGTCGCCGTATGTTGCAAGGTGAAACTAAGCCTGCTATTGTATCAGCAGATTGGAGTGGAGAACACCTGGCAAAGAGCCTCCGGAGATCATCGGCGAGGCTACACGGACGCATAGAGGACTGAATAAGTGGACTGAGGGTCTACAAAGTGATGAGGGAATAGCACTGGCTTTTAAGTGGTATCTGGTGTACCAAGACAACTATACCAAGGAACACGTGTTATACCTGGATCTAGTTAAATTGCACCACGTTCTATCACGCAAAACGGCGGGGAATCATGTTCCCACCTCAAGCTGGCCGTAGCCACCACCCTTTTGAAGCACCGTCATCCCCGCTTTTATTTGAGCCTGCTTCCGAATCATATTCCCGATCCAGTTGAACCACGTACCCTGCATTATCGCTCAAATACGCTTGCGTGATCATTGGGCATCACGGAAAAAGGCACGGTAGATGCATCTCGAGACCGCACCAATCTACCCTGTGGCCAGAGACCACCATGAGGCTGGCAGGGAGGGGGCGGGGTGCAGGTCTCTCTGAACCAGACGAGGAACTGGCGGTGCGCCAGTTGCTCGTCGGCCGTGCGTGCCACCACTGTCCACACGCGCGAAACGGTGCCAAGCCGGACGCCAACGACAGACAGAACCATCAGCGACGGCTGCTCATGCCGAATTCGTCGACGACGCAGGCAGGGTTCGCGGTTTGGCTTCATTGAGTGATGATGGGTTGGGCTCCATGGCAGGGCGCCGAGATTTCCTAAGACTACATGGTGCCCAGAACATCGCTTCGGCTTTCTTGGTATCATCTATTCTTGACTCCAGAGCTCGATCAAGTTCCATGTTGAGAACAGGCATGACAGGTGCAGTGACCGCAAACATATTTGATTGGGTTGGCCTGTAGGTACGAAGTGTCTTTTGACGATGGATGTTTGTTAATAATTCACAATCACCGGACCCCACCAAAAACTCGCTGCGTCCGGACATACCAGTGGTTTGTTTAGGAAGCACCACTCAACGTGAATCAGATCCAGCCAACCATCAGCCATCCTGTAACCCCATCAAAGTTCCCATCCGCAGACTAAATATTCCAGTCCAACTTCTCAATTTCAGACAGACAGGGAACACAGACCTAACGTTAAGAACATGACGTCCGCGACCCCTCTGGCGCAGCGGTGCCTCTCCGGCACGTGCACCTGATACCTGTCGGCGCCTTGAAGGCCCTGCCGCGGTATTTGACGGTTCTGGCGCAGCTGAGAAATCCTGCCGGTGTATTTTCGTCCAACTGGCCGGCGAGGGGCACGCTAGGGCCGCAGGAGCGATGCGATTTCAGCTGACTCAAATGCCCGCAGTGCAAAGAAGCGTCCCTCCCCACCCAACGCTCCTCAACGCTCCTAACCTGCCCCTACGCTCAACGCTCCCAACCCGCCCCTACGCTCCCAAAACCTTGACAGCGGACGTGATAAGCAAGCCAAGAGCGGTATTCTCTATATCCCTGCATCACCACGCCAGACAGCGGCAGCGAGACTATCGCTGCACTTGCCAACTCTGCCCATCGCCCTGTGTGCCCTGTGGGCTGGTAAAGCCGCCGGCGGTGGCGGTGGCGGCGGCGGGGGCTGAGGCAGTGGCGGGGCCGGGGGCGGGGGCGGGGGCGGGGGCTGGCTGTCAGCAGCTCCATTATCCGCCCACAGGTGGGGTGCTCAGACTCCGGCAGCAGCGCCGGCTCCGATGTCACGCTCCGCCCAGGCCGCCGATTCGTCGAGGCGGCGGTCACGTGACCGGCGAGCTTGCCGCAGCTCGGCCGGAGGAAAATGGCCGCCATGACGTCACGCAGTCCGGCCGGCGACAGTCGCGGCGACGAATCTGACGCGGATAGATCGATCAGTGGCGGGCGTCTGCGCTGATTTCGCCGCCTGGAGACGGCAGCGATGATGTCGCCAGTGTGGTTCCATATGTCGTTCAGAGCTGTCCATAAAAGGATGTTTGACGTCATTCCCAGCTGGGGACAGAATGTATTTATTCCGAGCGAGGTCTGTCTGGTAGATTCCGATCAACCCCGTTGTTGTTCCAGGGGCAATAGTAGCCTTTCAGCACCTTAAACCGGAGGTGGATGAGCATTTCTCACGACTGCCATGTTATACCTGGTCTTACCGTCGGTATACAGTTACACGTTTAAGCATTTAAGAACCAGAAAACGTTCACTGCTGCATCAGCATTGCTTTACTGACTAGGTCTGGCTCAAACTTACTCAATGGCTCTTCAACGTTCCCGAAAAAGCACTTTGTATAATGACCTCAATTCAACATTGAATGTTCCAGTTTTAATTAACTTTTTACATTCGTCTCTACGAATCAGATGTATATCTGTGACAAGCTGACATTGTGAAAATGAGAGAATCTCATTTGTCTCGTACATAACTGGCACACGCCCTGGCCGCGAGCTCTGTTGTTCCTCGTTTTTGCAAATTTGCCATTTCGCATGGGTGTATCCCGTGCATAGCGCGTCAGTTTGTGCACCACTGCACCAACTGCCACTGCGCAGTGAGGGTGTGTCGGGGTTGGTGTTTCCAGCATGCCACACTGTTATCGGATGCGCCATCTTCATTGGCCCCGACTGCTACAGAGAGAACAGGAAGGACTCCAGGGCAAACGGACGGGGGCGGCGGGGGAAAGGAAAGGACTCCGGGGCAAGCGGACGGGGGCGGCAGGGGAAAGGACTCCTGGGCAAGCGGACGGGGGCGGCAGGGGAACGGGGAGGATTCCGGGGAAAGCGGACGAGAGCGGCAAGGGAACAGGAAAGGACTCCGGGGTAAACGGACGGGGACGGACACAGTGGTACAATCAGGAACGAAGCGGACTCGGGGGACGAGAGACGAGGGAAACTTCACCACTGCGGTTGGTGGGAGAAGACGGCGCACACATGGGCTATATGTAGACTCTGGACTGACTGCGGATGTTGGTGTTCGGCGGACGGGAAAGTGGAAACGTAGATGTAGTGCAGGAGAGCCGCAGTGTCAGCTAGAACACATCAAACATAAAACAGACCTGGAACCTTCTCAAGGCGATCATACGCTCATTAGATTGCCTTCTGCCTAATTGAAGTGCTACTACTTTGCCAAGGGTTTGCCTGAAGTCTCTCGGCGCACTGTTAGTTGTTAATTTGTAATTGTGCTACGTGAAGTACCCACCAAGTGCTGTTGGAAAACCGGGACGAGCCGATGCCGTTACCACAGACGTGGCTCCCCACACACGTGTGTGCGCTGTGGAGCCGGCTGTGTAATATCAGATCACATGTGCGCCGCAGGTGAGCCTGCGCAATTACACCGGGCCTGCGCCGTCCGTCACACCGGCCTGCGCGGGTCACCACCGGGCCTGCGCGGCACACGGCCTGCGCCGGGTTCACACCGGGGCCTGCGCGGGTCACACCGCGGCCTGCGCGGGGTCACACCGCCTACACAAGCATCCACATTCCACAACCAACGCTAGAAAATGAGCCATAATACACGCCGCCCATGTCTTCAGCCCATAATGCTCGAGGAAGGGCTAGTTGCGTGTTTCGCGGAGCCCTCCTGCTTGGGTCGCTATCAGCGGAACAATCAGTCTGACCATCGGCAGTGGGGTGCAAGGAATGCTCCTGGTCCTATCATCTGACTATTTAATGATGCCGCATGCGGTCGATAAGAAGCAATTAGTTGTGGGGACACGATTAGCCGAGTGTCGTAGTAGCCAGAAAAGCGGCCACTGTCGGGTCGGGTTACCCGGGTCAGGGCTACATTTCAAGGCAAGTTCCCCGGGTTAGGGTCACATTCAGGTCAGGTTACCAGCTTTAAGGTCACCAAAGTATTTTTTTATTAAGTTGGTTCGCACTTTTATAATAGGCAGATTTGCTATGTTATGACCCATGCTAAGCAGAGCTTGTTGTGCAACTTTTGATGTGCAGCATTTGCAGCCATGAGTGTCGAAACCAGGGCCATCGGGGACGAGTCCTCCACTATTTTTAATTATAATACTAGGTCTGAGGCCACTGCATTGAAAGAATCACATTTATAAAGCTGATTAATAACGCCTCCTCAATTTCCTGTTGCCTGCAGCGCCCGACTGTGACGAAAAATCGCACACAAGCCAGCTTGACCCGTTACGGCTGACAAAGTCGAAAGTTACAGCGGTGCTATTAGTGGTGGATCCAGAACGGTGGTTTGGGGAACGGGTGGTTTTGGGGAATTCCAAAACGTCTCACACATTGTGAAAACTAAGATTTATTATGCATTGATAACGATGTAAAACGAACTTTCCTTGGTAAAAGTTGCTTAGATTTTCTTCTATATCGGGAAGTGTCATTTTTGCTCAGATTTCAGGTCAGATTTCAGGTTTTTGGGGGGTCATGGCCGCTTTGCTTCCCTCCCCGGATCCACTAGTGGGTGTTATACAGTCATGCATAGCAAAGCTATGATTCCAGTGTCTGAGCGGAATATGATTTTCCAATTCACATTTCCAAACTACAATTGGTTCATGATATGCCATAAAAGCCTACAAGATTCACCCAGTCCGCAGCTGCGCCAATTCCCAGACAATTCCCAGTCACGGATTGCCTCCATCCTCGTTGACAGATACATGGCGTCCGTTCGGGACCCTCAGGCGGATGTGGAATTGGCCATTCGCGTGCCATCGCCCAGCAGAGGTTCATCGCACCCAGCATGCCTCCCGTGCTCCACTGTGCTCCCGGGCTCCGTCCCGGTCCCCCTCGGCGGGGTACAAAAATACACCACCACCCTGCCTGGCCTCCTCCCGCCCTCCCATCCCATCCTGCTGCCTCCCACTCGTCCGTCCTGCCCTGCCTCCCCGGCTCGCTCCTCCGTGCTGCCTTTCGCTCGTCTCCGCTCGTCCCGTTTCGTCCCGTTTCGTCCCGTTTCGTCCCGTCCCGTCCCGTCCCGTCAGGCCTGGCGTGGCTCGGCTCGGTATGCGGGCAGCATAGCACTGCGGCGTCAGCAGCGGCGGCGGCAGGCGCTTCCGGCCCCTGTAATCTGTATCTTTTGCCAGGCGGCTACCAAGGGACGGAACGCAGAGGCGGAGGACGGGAAACAGCAGGCAAGGCGGCAGCTTTTAACCCGCGCCCCACTGGCCTCCTGCATTATCCTTCGCCCGGACTGGGGGGGGGGGTGTGTTTGAACACCCCCCCTCTAACTCGGCTCCCATGGCATGTAGACCAAAACAAAAGACACCATTCGAACCGTGTCAAAAAATCATTTCGAACTACTTCAGACTTTTTTTCGCTCACGTCAAAACTCAGGTACACCCAGAGCATCGAAAGGTCAAAATTTTCAAGTATATTAGGACATAGCTACCAGAAAAACCCCCAAATATCTCGGAATGAGAGTCACATTCTAGAAGAGCAGACGCATAAAAGTGTTCCACACACACTACGCTACCCAATGAAATTTGCAATCGCCACCTATGTCCTCAAATTTTTGACCTCAGGAAATAGTTAAGATCTAAGGATCATAAAGTCAAAAAAGCTGATTTTGGCTCAAAAATACTTTCGCTAGAATTAAACTTCATTATCTTAAGAAAAGATTAACGTCCAATACTGTTTACGCCATCGTAGTTTGTCTTACGATGAATTCAGATTTGAAATATGTACAATTTATTGGTGTTAGGTCAAATTGAAAAATTGACCTCAGGTCAAGGTCAAATGGTGACCCAAGTAGGTCATGTTGGCATATCAGTAGATGTGTTTCTTGACGAGACAAACACACTGGTGTTAAAAGTTGCCCATTTCTCGATCTTCATTATGGCCAGTGAGTTATTGACGAAAAGTGTTGGGTGACCTCGGATGAACCTCAGATGACCCCGTTATGTTTCCTGAGCAAAAAACTTGCACTTGGATCATACATAATATCATATGATAACATCATCCAGAAGGGGAAATGGACTGATATCATTCGGACCAAAGGAAAGCATTTGATTATGTTTCTCCATTGACTTATAATTGGGGAGTTCGCAAAATTGACCCGACCAAGGTCACCGATACAAAAAATTATAAATATACATTTTGTAGATACTAATGACTTAATGTAATCCTAGACGTTTGATATCGATCCCTTAAAAACTGTAGTCATGGCACGACCTTAAACGTTTTTGTAGTAGGGTCACTTGACCTGACCTGGTGACCTGACCTGACCTGACACGAAACTTGAAGTTTCGCAAAATGTCCGAAAGAATCAGTGATAAAGTTACTGCCACATGGCGGCCTTACACGCCGCCGTTTTTTCGCCTATCTTGAAAAAACATGAGGGGGGGTGTTCAAAACACCCCCTCCCCCCAGGGGCGCGGTTATTAGGCCTGGGAGGCCAAGGCAGGACACAAGACGTTACCAGAATTAGCAGGGAGGACTTGTGCTAAACGGACTTAACTCACACAAAAAGTAAGACTACCTACGTCAAAGTTAAGTCCGCCATAAAATCCCAGCATTTTAACCCCAGTTGTTTGTTGTTTTGTCCTGGCGCCGCTACTGGAATTCCAGCTGGGTCGGTTGGCTCCACACCACACCCGGCCCGCGCTGCGAACAGCTGATCGCTGGCGGCGGCCCCGCGGAACCGGTCCGAAGCGGACTTATGTTCGGTGCGGTGCCCCGTATATGGCAAAGGTTGCTGCTAAGGCGGATGGCCGTGATGACCAGTTCTAGGATGTCCGTTTTAGCAGCGGTCTCTATTACCAGTTATACATATATGTGAATATCTCGTCCTTTCGAGTGAGCCTTCAAATGAGTAGAGGCCAGAAGATAACACAAATCACAAATCTTTGAGATACCTGAACTACCCATTAATTATAAATATTTAATCCACCAACACGATTGAAAACTGTTGTATTTTCAATGAAATATTGTATTGATATGCTAACCGGGTAAAAACGTTCAGGTAAGGTACTCAACACTTTGTTATCATGCATGTGTGCAAGGGCGGCGCCAGGGGGGGACGCGTCCTCCGCCCCCTTGGCATTCTTTCGGATGTTAACATCACACCTATGGACGTTGCATGGAAAGAGTCACTTCCCCAAAAATGACTCCGCCCCCCCCCCCCCATACTTTCGAAGGTGACGCCACCCTTGCATGTGTGACTACAGCTTTCAATTCCTGGTCTTCCATCAGTGCATAAAAGGGTAAGCGCTGGAGAGGTTTTTTATTGCCCCCTAACCAGGCGGCCTCAACACCTCGCTCAAAGTTGTCCCATTAAGGATAACGTTCGCACCCCTCAAACAACCCCAATCAGCCCGTTAACCACACCACGATGAAAAAGTTTCCATTTCAAACGAAACCGCGCACAGCAACACATATGTGCCAGCAACCAGGACTTTCACACCGCCTCGCAAACCACGGCCCGCAAAACTAGCAAACCCATCCAAACTGGCCTAACCATTCGCCCCTCTCTCCCCGCATTGGCTGCTCAGCGAACGAAAAGTCAGCGCCCGCCTCGCTTCTCGCTCGACCCCCACCGCGTCCCGCCCGGGGGGAGGACGCTCGCTCAGCTGTTGGGGGTAGCTGTCCGGGGGGTGCCGGGTGGGGAGGGGTCACAGAACGGGGGCGGCGGCAGCTGGAGTCCACACGCGTTTACACCGGGCGGCCGCGCGGGCCAGTCAGGAGGGAGGGGAGGGGAGGGAGCGGGCAGCAATTAAATACCGTACCGCGCCGGAAGATGTTCTATGCGATAGCCATCGTCCGCGCAGCTCCACCGGAAGGGCGCGTCGGCTCCACCCCGGGTGTTCCGGAAGGTCGCTCTCCACGGCCAGTCCAGGGCTGGATTCTGCTTCTGTATATATCGCACTGGACTCTGCTTTTCAAAGCAGCGATCCAGTCCACTCAACGACAGTTGGCAACTAGGCTTAAACTCCTCATGTATACAACGCTTCAATGCCACTCTAATTAGCTAGGAAGCTAACACGACACTGAAGTGGTGAACAAACAGATCTCGTGCAAATCCGGAAGTACTTATCTCCAAGGCCTTCGTTTGAATTGTTCTCGATTCCGTGCGATATTTGCGGACCGCGGATGAAATCGCACCCCGCGTCAGCAGGCGAGCGCACGCGTCAGTTTCAACGTGAACCGCGCTTCACAGACGCTATCTAATCTGCAAGCCAATTTGCATAACGCAGGTCCGCGTATGCAGAACGCACCCAGACGCTTACAAATGTTGACTCAAACAGTAGCCAGAATCCAGTCCAGAACAACCAGCTTCTGTGGCGAGGGTTATCTTCCTCTGTAGGTGAGTGTTATCCACCTCTGTGTAATCCAGTGTTGCGCAAGGCCCGGCGTCCGTTCCGCTATCGTTTCCGCCCTCTCCGGTTCGTTCGCTTCCCTGGTCAGCTGTTCAGGGTGATGGCGAGGCTCGCCACCACCTGCCCTGCCTCGGGCGCTCTCGTGGCGACTCGTGCGCGACTAATGGGCGGATCCGGGCGACTCGTGTGGGACTCATGTGGGGACTTGGATGTGGCGGACGTCGATGGCGACCTTAAGCGACTCGACACACGTGCCGACTCGATGCGAGCCGGAAGAGCAAACACGGTGTGAGTGGCGATCATTGTGTTGGCCCGCACTCCCCATCCGGCCACCTGGGACAGGCCGGAAGGGCCGACACGGGCTGACCACGGAAAAAGAGAGGCCCGATGTAGAGGAGGGGTGAGAGAAGAGGAAAACTATATATGAACTAAAATAAAATGAAGGCATAACAAAATGGCATAGGGAAAATAAGGTAATATATTGAATGATGAAGGTAAGCAAATAAATACAAATACAAAATATATTAAATGGCGAGGATCAGCAAATAAATAAATAAATACAACTAGACAGGTTTGTATGACACAGATGACACTAAGCGTCAAGATAACGAGGGAGCTACGACACCCAGGACAGAGCCGGCAACCCTCTGTCACCCAGACAACACGGGCAGCTCGTCCTGCCAGCGCCTGGACGTCAGCAGAGCGTTCGACTAGCCGTATAGTCAGCTGCGAGCTGTCTCCCACGGGCAGGTGGTGGGCGACGAGGGCTTGTTAGAACAGCGCCCGGGGCGTTTTTACCGCGCGGCGCCGGCTCGGCCGGGGTATTTCGGCCCGCGCGCTGCCATATTTGAACGAGATTTGGCAGCGCGGGTGTCAGTAGACAGCTGATAGCGTTTATGACCGGTTTGTTTGCCAAGCAAACAAGAACGCGCGCTGTTTTAACGTGATAAAAAACACGGGTAGGGTTACCGAACGACGCATTCGTTATTGAAACGTATTTACGGGGGAAATAATCGCTGAAATGTCTAATTTACGTGCCACCTCATTCACAACGTGTGTTTGGTATTTATATTTTTGTCAGGATAATTGGGAGAAAGTGGAATGCCAAACAAACACCCAAAAATGCCAAGCAAATACGCAGTGCAGTAAAATAGCCGAATCACAATCAAGTATAATTTGGAGCATAAATATGCGCTAGCAAACTAATGATTGAAACACTGAAGCCCTTCCTGATATTTCCAGAGTAATGTAGACGACTAAGCACAGACGACATCATACATTCAAAATGCATGGTGAACCTGACTTCGTCTAGAGACACCTCTAGACAAGCATTCACACAATGACTCCTGCTTGCCAAAATTCAGTGAACAAGAGGCGACAAAGCGCGGCCCCGAAACGCGGCCCCACTCTGCCTATCTGACCGAGCCCAGACACAGAGCCCCGTCTATCTGCCAGTGTCGGTCACGTATCTGTGTCTGTGTGGCCAGTAACTGGAGTCTCAGACGGCTGAGAACCGTCCAGCTGTGGACTGGAGAGCCGCGGCGAAAATACGGCGTTATCTCTGCGACACCACAGCCGCCGCCGCCGCCACGCGCCTGCCGCCACCACTGTGAACGTCACCGCCGCCTCCACTGTCCTGGCGGTCACCGCTGCCGCCGTCGCCGTATGGACTCGATATAAATGCGCTAGCAAACTATAACCAACGGAATGTAAATGGCTATAACCAACGGACCCACGACTGCATCTCATAATGCACGAGTTATTAACCCACCAACATCCCATTTTTGGGCCCTGGGTGCAGTTCTATGTTTTTCAGCGTGGCCTTCTACTGAAATGTCTTAAAACCTTTTTACCAATACAAATCGTCGGGCTAATGTAACTGCTCGCAACTTCTTGGATGCAATAGCTGCACGTGCGTGTTTATTGCGAAATGAACGTGCGGGTTTTCGGAATAACAGTGCGACATCACTGGGTTCTGACGTGTAGACCGTATACATCGAGCGAATATACAGGCGGGGTCAACCGTAAGTTTGTTCACTGGGGTTTAAGGGCGCGTCGACACCTTTGGCTGTTAAAATTGAGCGGAACACAGGAGCTGCAAACGCTGAACACTATGCATATCGTGGCGAAAAACTGTCTCATTCAGCCCCCCCCCCCGAAGGTCATGGTCTCCCCGACCCTCTAAGTGTCCCGTGGCATGGTCTCCCCAACCCCATATATGTCCCGTCCGTGGCAGTGCAAGTTCACCGGCCCAGGGTTCAGAAAGCCTGCAGTCCGGTGTAGACAGCACATGTGGCGAATTGATCACATGTGACAAAGATCCCACTTCGAACTACCGAAACAGATGTGTACCCAAATGCAATGATGGACTGTCAATGAACATGTTAAAGGATTATTTCCGTCACGACCCGAGTAAAAAAACTTGTTTTATTAGTTTATGGTAGAACTGAATTAACATCCCGGATTATGAAGAAGAAAATCCACTGCAAACATACATAAGGTGGATAATGAAATGCTTTGACAACTTCACTACACAAATCCTACATAGTATGGCAAATAAGTAGGCAGGAAATATTTTACATGCTTATTCAACAGGCTTAAAACTCATTTGAATACCATAAGCTCAAGATTATTTCAGCGCCGCATTTATGCAATGCCATTTGCAGCAATTCAGTGCAAGCCAGAAGTAACCAGGTAGTCTCATTTCCACTGAATCCAACGAGCAATAATCCAACGCATTGCTTCACTGTTAAAATCCCACAAATTTACCGCACCCAAAAATAAGCTAAATATATTCAAACTCCATCGCATTTGCCCTCAGCATTGCCCCCATTTCCATGCAACTGAAGGCCCCCCGCAGCAGCAGCAGCAGCAGCAGCCACAGTCAGCAGCAGCAGCAGCGGTGCTGGCAGGTGACCTCTAAATGCCAGCCGGTGGTGATCGCCAGATAAATGTCACATTCTGCCTGCCTGGCTGGCCGACCACCACCACTGCCGCCGCCACCGCTGCCGCCGCCGCCGCCGGCCGCATCGCGACCACCTGCGGCCGCCGGATGACGTCACACAGCGCCGGAGCCCCGCGGGTCAGAGGTGAACTGGCCGGGGGGCGAAAACAGGCGACGGGGAGGAGAGAAGAGAGGGGGAGCGGCGCGAAGACACGGGAGATGGAATCCCCCACGCAACGCTGCCACTGGAGCTGGAGCCAGAGCCAGAGTCGGGGTCGGAGCCAGACCTAGAGCCAGAGTCGGGGTCAGAGTCGGGGTCGGAGCCAGAGCCGGAGCCAGAGCCAGAGCCAGAGCCAGAGCCAGAGCCAGAGCCAGAGCCAAGTCCGAAGCCAAAGCCAGAAGCCAGAGCGTAGAGGCAACAGCTAGAGCTTAGAGCAAGGAACTAGAGCCAGAGCCAGGAGCCAGAGCCGGAGATGAAGTCGGGGTCGGTATGAAATATGGACAGTGGAGTTTGCGGGGTGTATTGGAGGTTTGTCTGCGACTTTGGTGAGGGGGAGGGGAGAGGACAAAGGGGATCAACTGGTCGATGGCGCGACGGAGCAGATGTTTGGCGCGGGAGCCGGTCGGTAGAGTCGGTAGACTCGGTGGACCAGAGTTCGGGGAGCGTGTCGAAAGGAAGTCTTATTTTGACGAACATGGAGATAGCACTCACCATATGGTCAGTGGAGTGTTTGGAAAGCTTATTTATCATCATTGTTCTAAAGTTCACTAGTCTGGTATAGTGTTGTTTTGAAGGATACCCACATGACTCATCGTTCTAGCTCAGAAATAAGGCCATTCGTTTCGCACCATGTTGAGGTTCGATCGTCAAATAACTATTTCATAAGTTATGCTGCATATTTTTCGGATAGATCTCTCATAAGTTGTAAAAATTGAAAACCGCAAAGTTTGCAGCTGTTATATATCATGCAACATAGCGTTTCATATCGAATGTTAAAATAAGATATTCTGAGTGGAATGAACTTAGTGAAACGTACCTGTTCATTACCTAAATTATGCAGAAATTAGGCCAAAACAGTTATAAACCCAAATATAACATGGAAACACCCTGCACTGTCACCGACATTCTCGAGGGCAAATTGTATTCTCCGAAGGTTGGAGCATATCAAATGGAGCATACTACCATAACACTTAATTAAGTCTGATTGCAAAGAAGTGGAAGTGAGCTGCGATTTCTTGGAAACATTCCTACTAATAGTTTATAAGTACTGTATTGAATAGTTAAATCATATCAATGAAACCATTAACATTTTCACTAAATAAATAACAATAACAATTCGTCAATTTATTTTTCCATGGTGTTAAATGTTAAATCGTTGTATGTTACGCAACATGCAAACAACCTGCAGCATACAAATATCGTATACACTTGTTTTGTCATTTCTTCGTTAATTTCCAACACCTGACCATAAAAACAATGCCATCCTTTTAGTCCTTCCACTACTTCAAATCCCCCTGAATAAATTAATCAGCAGATGTAGGCAATCAATCGCCTCAGGCACAAACAACACCCAGATGCGTCATCCACCAAAATAAAGTGATTACTTGACACCAAAGTGGCTAGATTGCGACACTCGCAGTTTGTCGCAGTCTCGCCACTTTCGCTACAGCTAGGAGACGGTGTTCTACTAGCGGCCATAGACCGTGTCACCACGCCGGTAGTACCGCGCACTGGGCGGACCCCGGCACGGATTCTGACAAAACTCTGAACTCCTATCGGATTTCGCTTTATTGCGAGCTAAAGACTGATTTTGATCAAACTTGTATCAGAATAGTCGCTAAGATTTCCTTACAATCAGAACATGTGACAACTTTCGTCCGCTTCCAGTCTCGTTAGGGAAAAATGGCCTCAGTGTCCCCTTGGATCCGCCCCTGTACCCCAGGGACGATCCGCTGCTGAGACCAGCGACAGCAGTACCAAAGTGCCTGCTCGGTGTACACCCGTCAGCTGCGGTACATAGACCACAGCCCGGTACATAGCGTCAGAGCTGCGGTACCGCTGGTACCGCCAGTACCCGCTCCTCGTCAGCTGTGGTACCGCCAGTACCGCTGGTACCCGGACCTCGTCAGCTGTGGTACCGCCGGTACCGCTGGTACCCGGACCTAGTCAGCTGTGCTACCGGCGGGCCGGACCCCGGTACACACACCAGCAGCTGTGGTACCACCGTTACAGCTGTGGTACCGGGGTCAGCGTGCTGGCTGCAGCTGGCAGCAGCTGGTGGCCAGCTGGTGGGACCCGCAGCCGGGAGCCCCTCCAGGCCGCACCGCCCCGCCCGCGTGCCGTATCGAGGGGCATCGGCTCCGCCCGAGGCGTTTTTACAGAGTTGAGAGGTGACGCGGTGGGGGTTAGACGAGCAGTGGCGCAGCCGGCGGCAGGACAGCCGAGGAAGTGCGCCACAAACGTGCCGCTTTGGTGGAGGTGCGCCAGGAGTGTACTCTCACCGGCTAGGTGTATCGGAGATTTTCGTCACCGCGAAACCAGAACTTAGATGAACTTAAGCTGGTTGATCAAAATTTGGATTACAATTTTTATTTTAAATAAATATTTATTTTCTAGAAAATATTGTTTGGGTATAAAAGAAGCGCATAAAAATATTATTTTGAAAAAGCAGCAAGATAAAAAACATTTCCCGTAAATAAATAAAAAAAACGCAGGCATCAACAAATTGACTTCACAAACAGGTCCTTTCATTTCAAGCCATACGTATCTAGTATCTGACAAAATGTACGGTGGTTTACTCTGAGATACTCTAATCAGATAAAAAATGACCTTTTTCTTTCGCTGGGTGAAGAAAATTTGCCGTAATGGGCATTTTTTGTACCGTGATGAAGTGTTTAAATATGTACATGTCAGAAAGTTAATCTAAATTGTGATTGGCGCTCCTTATAATGGGATTGCTCCGCCCACTTCGATTACATCACAATCTGAATATGGATTGATAAATATTTATATTGTCTCCCCGCAGTTTGCACAACTGCCAGAGCTGGTAAAAAGTGCGATCATAATACATAAAGCGGGCGCCAGAAAATACCCTTTCAAGTTAGCTCCGGGGCCAAAAAGGCCATTCTGCACAGACAAATACCCCACGACAGGTCGGAGGGGCCCCTCCGGAGGGGCCCCTGGCTAGACCGAAAAGGACCCTGGGCGAGTGAGAAGGGCCCTAAACATGCCGAGTGGCCCCTAGCCAGCACAGACACTCAGGTCACAGGGTTACACTTTGTTTTGGCCATATTTGGTTGGGCGCCATTGAAACCGTTTTTACCAGCGCTGCAACTGACCTCTACATAAAAAAACACAATAAACTCGCCACTAGTTAAGTCAGGCATGAACACCTGTTCACAACCCGTCATCATATCCCCATGGTTCTAAATCCCCTACCCTCTCCTTCGCTGGATCCTCTATCTAATCCTTCCGTATCTCAAGTCCCCAACATTCCCATCAGATCCCTTCAGGGTCCTCAGGGGTCCTTCAGGGTTCTACAGGGTCTGGTCAGGTTAGTACCTCCCTCGACCACCTTGGGACCAACTCTTAGGACCAGCTCAGCAAGAACCAATCCTCAGAACCAGTCCAGCAGGAACCGGACCAGCCCAGCACGGACAGGACCAACCCTCAGGACCATCCCAGCAGGGACCGGACCAGCTCAACTGAGACCAACCCTCAGGACCAGCGGGAAACGGACCGGCCCAACAGAGACCATATCAACTCAGAAGGGACCGGACAGGGCCAGCAGGGACAGGACCAGCTCAGCAGGGACCGGACAAGCTCAACAGGGACCGGACAAGCTCAACAGGGACCAATCCTCAGGACCAGCAGGGGACCAGCAGGGACCGGACCGGACCAGCTCAGCGTCAAGCGGGGGGACCAGCCGGTGGCTCCGAGCGGGCCTCGGGAGGCCCTCCTCCACCATCCGTACACCCTGGGACCGACCGCACCACCCTGGGACCGACCGCACCTGGCGGGAGTCAGAGCGGCCGGCGCGGCGAACGGGCCAACTCGCAAACATAGCCCGTATCGCACCCGGGGCGCGAGCGAGCCTCGCGCGGGGGAGCGGGGGAGCGGGGGAGGAGTGGGGGTAAGCCTCGCACCCCAGCCCCGGAGCTGCTATCTTATCGAGCCTGGAGACTGGACTTGGAAAAACAGCGTGGGGTACGGGACAGGGATGCTGTCCCCGGCGACGATACAGAGAGAAGGAACATAGGTCGAAATGTGGTCACAAGGGGCGGTCATGGGTTAGAATGAGACTAGCGACGGTTTGGGGTTAAAGTGTAAGGGGTAAGGGGTAAGGGGCAACGGCGATGTCACAGTACAGTTGCGAAACAAGCCACAAGACCCTGCAAAAAGTCGTGGCCTCGTCGCATCGGCGTCGCCTCCAGCTGTTGAAACCTGAAACCACCCGCCCGCCCGCCCGCCAGACAGACACACACACACAGAGAGACAAGCACGCACAAAGCACCGGCGCGAGAGCGCGCGAGGGGCACTTACGAATCCGTAGCCTCGGCTCTTGCCCGATTGCCGGTCTGTGATGACGACCGCCTCTTCGATCTCTCCGTAGACCTCGAAGTGCTCCCGCAGCGACTTGTCGGTCGTGTGGTACGGAAGGCCGCCGACAAAGATCTTCGTGAAGGTGGTGTCCTTTTGAGAGATGCCCGGCGAGTCCGACAGCGAAGGGCTGCCGGTGGCCGCCAGCGCGGACGGCAGAGAGTAGGGGCTGGCTCCTGGCATCAGCATCATCTTCAGTTCACGAGCACGGTTGGAGGGGACGCGCGGACAGTTCGGCAGCGGCGGGGTCGCGGCGGGACGGACGAGTGGATCGACTGAGCGGGCGCTGGCGACTGCGCGTCCCACGTGTAACGCGACCGGCCCAGCTGGCGACCGCTCTCCTGCGCCTGCGCGCCGCCAGCCCCGCCGGGCGCATGTGCAGCGCCCAGGGGAGGGGAGGGTGCTGGGGGAGGGGGCAGGTGAACGGGAGGACACGGGGCGGCCTGCCATTGGGAGTAGCCCGGGGCGGGCGGAGCGGACCTGGGGCATTGTGACGAGCGAGGGGGGCTCGTTCCGGGAGGTTCGCTGGACTGACCGTCCGTATGCATAATAGTGAGATGGCAGCAGCATTGCAGTTTGACAGAAATGGTAAAAACCGATAAACAGCGAGCATGGACTATATGCCCTGTCTAAATGTCAACTGGAACACTGGCGGAATTCCAGATACACTAGAGGGATCAAAATAGCGTCGACTGTTTTGTTGCAACCTGGCAAGTCCATTAGATGTAACTTGTGTATTGTGTTGGTGTGGAAAGCTCATACACCAATTGAAAGCTGGTGCACACTGAAAATCCACACCAAACTATATAGCAGAGAGAAACGCAATTTTGACTTCCAATGGGCTTATTGAGTGGCCGTGTGTTCATTTAAAACTAGTTCGTTTCATACCAAAAGCAATTCATTTTGCAGGCATTTAAAAGACGAGTGGACAAAATTCGGAAGGAAAAATGAGATTACATCAATGACAATCCACAACCAACTTATGAAAAACGTTTCTACGCCCATGCATGGCAACGTGCGGGAAAGGTATCGCCGCCCGACCCTGTTAGCTGTGCCTTTATAACTTTTCCATACATATATTTACACAACCGCGTTCTATGTGATAGGTTGTAGAATTCTGATTATAGCTACAACTTAACACAAATTGTCAACGTTTTCATAAGAATTACACACGCCGATCTTTCGTTAAGTATTATTGTACAATGTGTGCCTGCATATGAAATATGGTTACATATATTATAATAAAAATTAATGTCTTAATATATATTTCAAGATAACATATATGTGCCAATACAACAAACCTACAAAAACTACACATACAACCGGTCGCTGTAACATTTTTAATGAAAGGTTAACTGGACTGGGCTACCCGAGGTTGTTGGTTTCCCCAGTTGTTGTTTTCCCTCAATGCCAGGAGGGGGATGGGGCCATGCCCCCCCCCCCTTGGGCCCTCGAACTCTTGAGGGGCACTCTGGCGCACGCCTGACGGGGGCACTCTGGCCGCCTGAGGGGGCACTCTTGTCGCCAGGGGGCACTTCTTGTCGGCCTGAGGGTGGAAAGGCACTTTGTCTGCCTGGAGGGCACTTCTAGCCGCCTGAGGGGGCACTCTGTCGCCTGAGGGCACTCTAGCCGCCTCAGGTGGCACTCTGGCCGGCTGATGGGGAGGGCAGCTCATGCGACCCTGAGGGATCCTTAACATTTTGCAATACATTAAAAAATAAATAAATGCTTGAAATGGTGGGGGCACCCTCAAAATATAGTGGACCAAATCCGTCGAGTTTTCAGGATTTGGGTATAGGTAGGGGCACCACTGCAATTGATGGCCCCTCCTTGAAGATTTTCTGGATCCGCCACTGGTTTTCCCGCATGAATACAAAGTGTACTTTTGGAATTTGTAATAAAGAGAGGCGTTCTAGCATTATCCGAGTCGAGTACTTTGGTTACACCGAGTCCTTTTGCGGCAGGAAACCAGGAGGAGCGGCTCAGCAGGGGGCACTTGCAGATCACCTGGTACGGGTCACCGAATTACACGTGGATTCATTGGAATGTCTGGTTGAATCTCGCTAGTTCGATCTTTGTTAAATATCTCAGTCAAAGATTTTGACAGCTCCTGGTATTCATGAAACGTAATACCACTTGAAAAGTCATCAGGATAACCATAAAATGATGGGATATCCTAGGTGGACGGCATTACCCCGTGGGCTGGTTTACCCCAAAATGTAAGCTTTTTGTAAAATGCTTACAATTTTTACATCCTTTGAAATTTATATTATTTTTTAGTTAAAAAAGTTAGCAAATTGTTCATATATTGTACTGAAATATAGAGTTCACTGCAACTACTGCAACATTCCTTCTGAGACACATGAGAGTTTAGGGAGTCGGGGTTACCCCGTCCTCCCCTACTAAGGAAAGCTTATCTTAAAACGTCTAGCAATGCATAAGGGAGCAAAATCCGATGAGTTTGTTTAATTTTGATAAACTTTTTCGGGGTGATGCCCCCCATGGCGCCAAAAACTAAATCCTAGATCCACCAATGTCCAGATACTGGCGGTTCCAGGGGGGGGGAACACATGAAATGTCTGACAAAGGCTCTCCTTGCCGGTAATTCCTGGCCACAGGGCCCACTCCCTTCATAAGATATTAACTTTCAAGCAGGCTACATGTACAAGCTAGCTAGCCTGCCGAGTTCCGAAAAAGGCCCCGCAAACGCGAGGACACGGACGTTGGCACCCGGAAGCTGCTCCAGCGGTGCCCAACTTTCTGAACCGAAGAGCTAATAGTGGGGACCAAGGTCCATGGACCACGACCAACGTCCGCGTCATCTCTCACCAGGCTCACCATCTTTCATCCTCAAGTCATCTCTCACC
>VOPJ01007278.1:0-64021 GCA_014673585.1 Semibalanus balanoides
GACCTGAGTAGCTGAAGTAGCTGAAGCAGATCACACTGTCACATATTCCCAGCAAACGATATTAAAATTCCTATCCTACCCATCAAATGACGTTTTCACAACAAAAATCATCACATTAAAGTAGTCCTCGCTCACCATCACAATGGTCTTGCAAGTCTGAAATAGTTTGAATGGCCTTTTCGGTCCGGAGCAAACTTAAAAGGGTATTTTCTGGCGCCCGCTAGTTGAGCATCATGATCGCACTTTTTACCAGCCCTGACTACAATATTAAAATCGCAGCTTCCTTGAACTAATTTCGGATGCTGTGATTTTTTTTGGCGATAACTTCTTTTGGAATTGCTGAATCGGATTACAATTTTCGCACAGTCTATTTCAGCCCTAGCGCCGATTTTTATTCGTATAGTCTGTTAGCAATAACAATAACAATCGTATAGCCGAGTGATTGTGAGGATGTATCCCCCTACCAGCTCTGAGCCAATCTTCCAAGAATATACAATTTTGAAAATAAATGAATTGCCACAGTTCAAATGTTCTTAGTTTATGCATAGTTTAAGTTCTTGATTGGAGAACTTCCCCAATAATCACTGAACAATTATACAATAAGGAAAACATAATGCAGAAATAAAGCCAAAAATTACACCTAAAAGAAGCCATTTCTCGAACCGGAAATTATCGTCTTTTTACACAACGTTAAAAGGGTTCCAAAACTGTGGAATTCAAATGTGCGCCTCACTTTGCACATTTGTATGAGATATCAGTCTTTAAATTCAGATTAAAAACATATGTAAACAAAAATATTTGGTGATTAAATCTTAAACACTTAAATAACTATAATTGAAACAAAATAGTAGTTTAGCGTAGTGTATCTCTTTCCTTATGTAACTAATCCTTACTAATACCAGGTATACGGTAATTCTAACTATCTACTAATATCTACCTCCCAGCATTCTTTGTGGTGTCTGGCTGTTGCCTCCAGACGACGGTCTCTGACTGTGTTGTGAACTGCCCAGGCGCGGAAAACATGCAAAAATACAATAGCAGTCTTTGATATATTATGCACCACCTTTCGGCCCACCACCTTTCGGCTCTTAGGCTTTCAGAAACAGTTACGTCAAGTCAAGGGAAACTATCTTTAGTCTTTTATATTTGTTTTTCTCTTCCTTGAGTGAGTGGCGCGACTTTTCTTCTTTTTTATCTCTTGTGGTGTTAACGTAAGGTGCGGTTGTCGCGTTGGATAGAGGGAGGGCCACTCATGTAAGAGCTTGGCAGTTACGCATTGCAAAACCTTTACCAGAAAGGCTTACAAAAATAAAAATAAAATAAACGAAATTTAGGGTACTTGCTGACTCGTAATAGTGACGAGGTTTAATGGCTGCATAAGGCTCACCCGCTGGCCCTCCTGATTGGTTAGAAGGGCTGGGCCAATCACGTTGGGCCTGACCCAGCTTGACTCCGCCCACTGGCCGTGACCCGGTCAGCTCTGCGCGGTACCAGTCGGGCGGCCGCGAGCGCGCACGGTTCCGCAGCGAGGGCTGCAGTGAGGGCTGCAGTGAGGGCTGCAGCGAGGGCTGCAGTGAGGGCTGCAGCGAGGGCTGCGTGAATGAGAGGCTTGAAGCTGTGTCTTCAATTTTAGCCTCATAACCGCACATGAGGCATATTTTCTGTGTTGCTGTAGCTGCATGTTCACCGCACCAATTTTACGCATTTTGTCTAAAGATATATTTGTATTTTATTTGGCACTATTGTTGATTGGCATCTACAGATTATCACCTGCAAGGCACACGAGACAGCCACTGAGCCAACGCGATCATCTTACATTTTGTATCCATGAAAGAGGGAGCTGAGAGAGAGCAAATGAGCAATAGTCGTATCCGTTACTTGTGCATTTCAATCACATATCGCTGCTGCGTCGTCATCAAAGTCGTACAGGCCAAAGTCCCCATCGTAGGCGTCGCCAACATTGATGACGACGGGTTCTACGTCGCCTGGGATGCTGTCAGTCGTCCAGTAATGTCCCTTGAACGCTCGGGCCCGACGGACTGCTGCAGCTCAGACCTCGCACGTTGCGCAGCGCCTCGCCTCGTCCAGCCGGGCCTGGGGGTTGGTGCAGGTGAATCGCCGCAGACTGGAGCACATGTGTCATTTCATGACGCCCCCTCACTTGTTCGATATCGGAGGGCAGACAGACCACTTCATGGCCCCAGTCGCGGATGACATTGTCCACCAAGTACTGATGCTGGGTCCTGTGCTGCTGGCTGAGCTGTAGCAGCTCGGGCCTCGTGGCTTCAGCCGGGAAGAGGATCCTGAGCTTGGCGAGCCATGCTGCCGCGTCCGCTCCAAGCGTCCAGCTGGCCGGTCAGAGGCCGCCGTCCCGCCCGCAGGGGGCGGAGATAAATGGTCGAGTGAAGTTGAGGTCACAACCTTCGTCATGGTAGCCTCTACTGTATAGGGCAGCCAGATCTCGCCTCTGCTATTCGCGCTGTTTATTAATGATTTACCGCTGCATATGTCTACAAACTGCTTACTTTACGCCACGACGTTAAACTGTTACCATTGTATAAACTCTTACGTCGGATGTGACAGCGCTGCGCGCTGATCTTAGACGCCTGGAACAGTGGTCGGCGGATTGGCATTTACAGTTAAATGCATCGAAGTGTCATTCGTTTACCATTTCTCTCAAACGTGCACCCATCAGGAGTACGTACTTCATCCACGCGAGGCCCTGAACATGGGTTAGAAACCGTGAGAGATTTAGGCGTTTGTACCTTGATAGCAAACTTACATTTCAGCTCCATATAGCCTATATATTGTTTATCAAAGCAAAACCGGGCTCTTGGTGTTCATGATTTGCGTTCCTTTCAGTCGGAGTCATAGAACCAAATTTAACCGAGGAGCATGATAGCAGCATATTGTGCAAATGTAAGATCTGTTTTAGAGTATTGTAGTGTTGTTGTGGGGTGGAGCGGCAGTCTCATACAGACCGTTTTAGAACGAGGTCCAACCACAATTTGAATGTGGTTTAGCGCCATGTTTATTGGTGCACTCCAAACTCGTTAGATACAGTCGCCGTTATTTCTTACTTTTCTCTTTGTTCACGAGCGCGACGGACGCTCAAACGATTTGATGTTTTGGCAGTATTTACGAACAAAATTGATTCGAGCCTTCTTGCGGTCGTTACTTCGGCTTGGCCCGTTCCGATGGCCGTCCTACCGCAGCTCACTCTGTTTGCAGTGCCCTATGCAGAGTGAAGGACAGTCAAAGGGTATGTTCTGTAGACTGCCGAGAGTGACAAACGAGTTTTTATGCCGGTGTTTGAAGTCGGACATATTTAAGATTATTCTTGCATTCAAGTCTTCGTTCAGGAGAATATGTGAAAATGTAGTTTCCGCCCGGTGTCTTGAGGCGAATGTGTGCATGCAGTTTTTATTTTATTTTATTTTATTTTTTATTTATTTTTAGTTTGCGCTATAATGTTATCATTACTGTAACGTTATATATATGTTATAGATATTTCTACTTTAACCGTAAATGGGCCTGTCCCGTGGTTGATGTACTGAATAAAGAAAGAAAGAAAGAAAGATAGATGGGTTTACCGAGCAGATCTTAACGTTACTAGTCAATGACCAGTACCATAGGTTTTGATTTTTTGTTATAGTGGACAGAAATTGGCGCCCGCGCTGAAATATGTTGTGCCAAAATTTGATTCGGATTCGGCAATTCACTGCAGACTGCAGTCACCTTTTACGTTTTGAACATCACAATTTCACACAGACTGAAATTGTAATGAACCACCTGACTGACGCCATCAATGCGCCTTGGCAAAAACAATATACGTCTCCAAACACAAGCTCTCATCAAAACACCATCTGTCTGGCAACGCCTGACGCCCGACTGCCGACTTAAAGGTAACAGTTCACCTTTAACATGGGGTTTTGAGTTGAGATAGCCAAGTTGTGACGCATACTCGAAAATATATTGTGACACTTCCACATCTTCAAAGAAATCCCTTACTTATTTAATATTCAGTCCTAAAAGTCGGGGACGGGAGTACTCGGTAACTCAAATGGCTGATTGGCTGATTTTGGCTGATTTGACGTATGATTATGAAGCACAGATGACGTAATACTTTGGGAAAGTGTAAGTGCTGGACAGCAGCATACTGTTGTCTGTTTCAGTACCTTATTCTTTTGATTGCAAGAATGAACTTTGTCAGGTAATGGTATTTATCGTGATTTTGATGTTTAAATCGTCTATAAAACTTTTCTTCTTCTTCTTCTAAGCAACATTTTGTAGCGTATGTGTAGTGTTCAGCGCTGGCCTGAACGTTCCAGACTCGCGTACGAATTGTTGATCTGTCCCCACTCACTGACCCCACCTCGTACCAGTACGCCCGTGCCGCTGTTTGATTGGCCGCCCGCGGCGCAGCCACCCGTTTAGTGATAGGAGCCGACCAGCGAGACCGGTACGCCAGTGACGTGTAGACCGTGCATGACCTTGTGAGTTGTGACACATGAATCCAGACGGACGCCGCAGAGCACGGACAGTGAGCGACGGTGGCGGACGCTACACGTTCTTAGTGAAATCTAATAGTGACGAATACCTACATAGAGCAAGTACTGTGATGGTTCTCAAAGTGTTGTGTTTTCCGGCATATTCAACAAGTGCTTGGGCAAGTACCTCCTTGTATACGCTACGATTCCTTACTAAACCGATGACGTTATAAAGTTTTTGCGTGCTTCTAAGCCAGCTGATTTTGCATTATTCTGAATAAAAATTGTGAGTTTGAACCAAATAACTGACATAATTTGCTTTTTCCGCGTAAATATACATTTTTATTGCTAACTAGTAACATGATAATTCATTTCTAGCTTCTCTCAATCATTTCTGAGATTTAGGACGTTTTTCAAGGTGAACTGTTTCCTTTAGCCGCCCGATGCTCCGGCAGCGTGAATATAACACCTCAGCCTCAGCACAAATCCCACCACCAGCGCTGTCGGTCACTGGCTCCACTCAGCTGCAGCTCTGACCTTCTGCCGCTGTCATCCCACGTCTCTGTTGGGCGGAGATAGCGGCGGACCGTGCCGCCTGTCAGAGGCCTCTCTCCGAGACAGTCGGAGCTGCTGATCCAGCGGCGTCCATCGGGACGTCACAGACGATGTCGATACGGCACGCCTCGGACGGCCGGAACAGACAGGATAAACGGCCTCTGCGTGCCAGATATGTCCGTCACATTACCCATGTTCGGCGGGCCGCTGCTCAAGGTAGGCGCTGCTCGATCGAGCGTCGCGGTGAGGGATGTCTTCAGATGGCGAGGAAAGTCGTCAGATGGCGAGGAAAGTCGTCAGATGGCGATGGGAGTCGTTAAATGGCGAGGAAAGTCGTAAGATGGCGAGGAAAGTCGTCAGATGGCGAGGAAGACGTTATATAGCGAGGAACGTCGTCATATTACGAGAGAAGTCGTCAAACGGCGAGGACAATCTTCAGATGGCGATAGAAGTCGTCAAACGGTGAGGAAAGTTGTCAGACAGTGAGGAAAGTCGTCAGATGGCGTTGAATGTCCTTAGACTGCGTGGAATGTCCTTAGACGGCGTGGAATGTCCTTAGATGGCGGAGGATGTCGCTCATGGTTGCTTCCTAGCTGGACCGCCCGCACACCACCGCTCTCGGCTCATGCCGACTCTTTATGCCCGTGGGCGGTGTCGTGTTACGCGGCATAGTCTAACTGCCAGGGCGGCGCTCAGCCGGGACGTGACAACAGACCCACTCAAGTCACTACTTTATCAACTTATGAGCCAGGCACAATGTATATGCGGACGGTTAGTTCTTGTTGATGTCCATCACTAATTTCATCGAATCCAGTGGAACATACCCGAAGTGAATATTGTCTGAAATGTTTGAACTTGAACTTGAGTTCCAAAAATTCCTAGAGAGTACCTCAAGGCTTTCATAAATGTCTAATCCATGGATCTGCACCGGCCCATCCCTCTTGTTGAATTGTAAAACTGACCCCCTTCCTCACTGGTCGTGTTAAACTGACCACTTTTCTTTCTTGTATCGTTTAACTCCGAGGTGGTGGTGCTAGAATTAAGCATAAAAGCTTTTGGCACCATCACCTGGACAATGTCCTCATCATCGTCATTATGTAAATAAATATTGTTGTTGTTGTTGTTGTTGTTGTTGTTGTTGTTGTTGTTGAACAAAGTCATTTTTGGAACGATGATTATCTGCTTATTTGTAAACTATGCACCGGGACATTCACGTTTTTATAGAATGTTTTAATTTATTTACATTTTCTTTAGCCACTGATGCAATGCAGTTGGGAGTTGAATGTAAAAAAGACGTTTACGGCGGTAATTTTCTGAGTTATTTAAGGAGTCATTTTGGGAAGCTAATAATTAGATATAATTTAATGTGTCAGGCATCTCAGGTTTTCCGTGTCGATTTTGTCATTATTTGATATGATTTACCCTAATGAGCGACACTCCTAGTGGTCATTCAGCAAGGGAAACTGGGTTTCCGAAGTGAGTGTAGTGTGTTTCTCTGCGATATTGGATGAACTAATATAACATACATATTATAAAAAATGCATGGGGGTATTTATATAAGTTTCTCTTCTTTTGTGGAATATACGTTGTTTTTTAACATCATCGTAGCGGTTAGTACTACGTTCCTGCCGCGAGAGCAGGGGTGACGTCATGGATTTTTGTCCAGGGGTGACAACATTGACTGAGTAGGTACGCATGTATCCTCTACCGAGAAAAAGTGACACGGATGTATAACCCTCGCCCTACCCGGAGTTTTTCTCACCTTCGCCTAGCGGGGGGGGGGGGGGGCTGATAAGACCCCTGCTCAGGGACGGCGCCTCCACTTTTGCCATATGGGGGGGACAGGTCCAGACACGAAATCTAATTTCGCCCTCACAAATATTGCTGACCGGAGGGGTGGGGGGGGGGTCGGCGTCGGGTAGTCATCAGAATTGCATTTTATCTAGTGTTAATTGCTTTGCTCAGGGGTGGGGGAGCATGACCCCCGTGACCCTCTTGGCTTCATCCCTGGTGGACAGGTCACAATAAAATAAGCATAGACGAAACTATGAGTCAAACACCGCGTCTCCACGTGGAGGCAAATTCTGCATGCAGAGATGTTCGAAAGCCTTCACGATTGGACTCGTATTGATTTATACTGCACTCTGATCGCTTACCTATATTCTGAATCAGTGTCTTATGTCCATGTTATTAGGAGCCTGTAGCTTTCATACTTGCTGGCTACAGTCTACAGCGACCCCTCTACACCAAACTGCACACTCGTCCCTTCTACACCAAACTGCACACTCGTGCCGCGTCCAGCAGCGATACCAGGTTAAGAAAAAGGGAGGTCAAACAAAATAATTATTAACCAAAGGTAAGCTGCTACAAAGCAATGTAAATAAGCTACTGAGCACATATAGTCACGTTTATATGTTCTATCTTATCATGGGCGTATCCAGGATCCAAATTAGGGGGAGTAAGACCCTTTCCTAGGCGTATTTTCAGTTGCTATAGTAATAACTAGTCAACAGTGATTTTTCACTTGCAACTTCAATTCACATTTGTTACCCAACTTCATGCCCTACCTGGAGTCGCCCATTATCCTATAATCGTTCTTGGAGTATCCTGTGGTGTGTGTTTCATCCAAAAACTGCAGTATATTGTGTCATTGTTGGCGAAAGCATCTTAGTTTCTTTGCAACAATATGACACCCTTATTTCGATTTCTGAGCGCGCCACTGACAAAAAAGACTTCCTACCCACCCTTTGCCACATATGTGCATATATAATTATAAGATATATTTCTATTCGGTCGTGATCGCTAGCAAATCGTCATCATTATGCTAGTCACCCCCTTTTCCTGTGCCTGAACACGCCTCTGCAAGTCTATATGACATGAATTATGCAAATAATGGAAGGAGGTTATATCTCTTGCATTTTCATATGTATAAATCTCCCATAAATTGCTCTAATGACTGCCAGCCAATTGTTTCATACTTACTGAATACTTTTTAAATCCTTGAAACCGCCACTGCCTTACAATAGTCATGGTATTTCAATAGCAACAACTAATTTTAACTTGATTCAATCAAACTCAACATTTGCAACCCTTTCATACTTGATGCAGTTAGAAAGAAACCATGAAGAACGCACCTCCTTGTTATTGCCAAATGTCGCCGAAAAGGCCTACCAAAATCTGGTCCTGGAGTCACCTCTGTTAAGAATACTAAATTAATTCTTTCACCACCATATGCAAAAATCGATTTTAGGAAAAGCGTCAGAAAATTTCATGGGCCTGCTCCCCACAGTTCCGGAGATATCCACGAAAAACATGAGGGGTGGCCGAAAAAGACCCTCTGCCACTAATAGGGTTAATATGCAACACGACCTACACACTTGGGTCAACACTTGACCTTGACCCAGGGCTGCGGAGTCGGTCGGTTGTCAGGTGACTCCGACTCCGACTCCGACTCCGACCTTCCGGAGTGCCGACTCCGAATCCGACTCGACTCCGAGATCGACTTCGACCTTCAACCCCAGGCCCCGCTGGATAGCCGAATCTAACGTCAATCCCAAAATTTGCTTATACTTGAAACTCGGTTGTAGATAATCGTCCCCAAATCGTATATACGCAATGGTCTATAAATTCATCACCTTTTCAGAAAACAAATAAGTAAGTTATTTGGAAGTAAGAGCATTTTATTGATGTCTTGCAACACCATTTTTATGCGGAAACAAATTACGATACATGTATGCAAATGAGCATGACATTTAAGTTTCATGCATTTGTTTATTGGCATGCTTCTGTAGAGAATCGACGGGCATATAATCGAAACAAGCGGAACGCAAAATATATTTTCAACTCCATTGCGTAGTAGCAATACGGGAAAAGTCCGCAGTTTGATGAGGACCGAAAGTAGGTACTTGCCAAGTACCGGTCGGTAAAAGTGTGGAACGCTTAAAGGGAAATAACGACCTTTTTTGTTAGCACATTTCTTAGGCTTCAGTTGTGGTATAACAATGATTTAATTTTGATTAAAGAATTAAATAAATAATTTTCCTTACTATAAGTTGTAATTGGTTTTAACAAATCGAAACAAGTACAAGGCCGTAGAAACGCGGGGAGCCGCGGGGGCCATGGCCCCCTCACTTTTTGTCAGTTTGTGTGTGCTTAAATCAACAATTTTATTTCGTTATACAAATTAAAAGGTGCAACAGATCAGCGAGGACGAAAGGAGCGCAAAACTGCATAGAAATCCCGTGTAGGGGGATCGAGTTCCCCTCAAGACGAGATTGAAGTCTTTTTGTCACGTTCCTGCGCTTCTGAACAAGTACATATACTTCATTTGAAACTCATGACCAGTGTTACTGTTTTCCCATCACTATTTGAAGCGGCGCCCGTATCTGGGTGCCGGTGTTTCAAATTCATCACGCTGGACAATGGTCCCGTGAAACAATCCCCGACACTAGCTGCTAAATTAATTCCGAGTGGGGTCGTTGTCCCACATGCATCCGATGAGCTTTTTAATGTAATTTACCGGACTCCCGTTGTTTTATTGTTTGTATTTTGTTGGGGGGAAAAATGACTATTCTTTCATGATTACATAAAGCTTAGTGTTATATACAACCGGAAACAAAACTATCAAAATTCCTAATGTTCAAAATAAATTAATATTTTTTTAACATTGAGGGTCACAACCACTAAAAAAGACCGCCATAAAGCGCATCGTTTAACTGCTAATTTGGTTACCTGTTCGTTTAATGGTTAGGGGAGAGTGCCCATATTGCGCCCCCTTAAGCGAAAACACATCCTGTGCTTAGCATATACGTCGTATGAAAAATATAAATGCAACTTTCCAGTAAGCGATCCGGACATTTTTCTAGCAAAAATAAACTGATCATTTACAATCGGATCACATTGTATGGTAGCTGTAGGATTTTTTCGCAGACCTTAACAAAAGCGCATATAGGCACAGCGTGCCCTAATTGCACCATGACCGGGCGCATTTAGGTGACCTACTTTTCCAATGTCATTTACATTGTTGATCGACTTTGCAAATATAACAAATGAAACCGTTCGGTTTCACATTGTGTGTGTAAGTTATGTTTGGAACGAAGTTTCCCCGTACCTAGATTTATGCGCGAAAAAGTTGTTTTAAGTCTCACAGGGTCAAATACCATGAGGTTATTACCACCGGGTCAAATACCACGGGTGCCTTTAAATGCGCCATGGCGCAAAGTGTTATGTGCCCTGGGCGCAATATGTATGGGCGCGATTCGGAATTCACTGCAAGTCGGGAAAACAGCAAATTATGGCGGACATGTTTAGGTTTTGAATCTGGCTTTTTGCTTAAAAGGATTACAAATACAGATTCAGATTCAGATTCAGATTCTTTATTCATGACAAATCCATTAAATATGGGTTTTCATTGTCACACACACATATCACACATGACACACCCGTCAAGGGGCACGAAACAGGGCGAGGTTCCAAAACCGCATTCATCACTCGGCACAGACCACGGCCTACATTGCTAATCCTAATTCAAACCACTCCAGTTTTTTTTTCCTACTTAACAATAAAACAAAACAGTGCAGTAAACATGCATGTTCCAGATAAGAAAACACAACATTTCGAAAAATGACTTCCTGACAGCGACAACTGACCTTTTGCTTGGCGACAGCAGATTCGGGAAAATAATGAGTGGTTGATGGGGATTCAACCCTTATTCCTGCTGAGGGGGGCAGATTCTGCCCCCGTAGTTTTCGCCAGCCCGCTTCTGAACCGTTATGTCTATCGTCTTGAAACTTTCAGACTTTTCCTAATATGAATGACGCGTGTTCTTGTGATTTTTTTGTGAAAAAATCGGTCCACCAGAGGCGGGCTCCGGGTCATGTTTTTGCGGATGGTCGTTTCGGAATTGCGGCCGGTGTCGGCGCATACTTCCTTCGTAGTTTGCCGGTGGAATAAAAGCGTTCAGAACTAAGTCGATGCTTTGTACATCATACAATCATTGGATTAACAATTTTGGGGCAGAGGCAGCACTCAGGTACAGAAAATGGGAGGGCGATATTCTTCCGTCATTTAGGCCCAACTTCAAATAAGCAAGATGATAAAAGGCGTTGCACTGGTGCTCCCCACGTTGTTTCCCTGAATCCGCCATGTGCACAATTTGTTACATTTAACAAATAACAGTAACAAAGCCCATCATGTGACGTTTCCCACGTCCCAAACACTAGCGAAAAAGCACATTTTTCATCCAAATTCTTCCATTTTTTACCCTGAGTGCGCCTATGATTTTTCGTTTTTGTACTTGTTCCCTTTTACAAAATAAAGACTGACATTTGGAAGCTCAAAAACGTTTTTGCATGCAAATCGGTTGAATCACATTTGGCCAGAATGACTTTAAGAAACACCCCAATTTTTCGTATTTTTTGGCCCCCTGGCCCCCATTTTAGAGCAAAAAAGCAATTTTCTGGATCCAAAAAGAAAGATTTCGTCACGACGAATCGAGATTGGTGTTTGTCCCATTGAAATCGCTGAGCGGTTTCTCGAGATCTTTGGGCGAGGGGGGCGGAATCTGCCCCCCCCGCATGTTAACGAATTTCTGGCGCCCGCAGGAATATGGTTAATAAATATGTACTAAAAAACATAAGAGCAGATATTTTTTTCGGAGATATTGACATGGGCGGATTGAAACCTGGCGCAATTTGGGCACTCTTTCCCCTATTTATATATAGAGGATCTACGGACATATAATCAAATCAGTGGACACAAAATATATTTTCCAATTAATTTTCATTTAAAAAAGGAAATGCCCGCAGTTTGATAGGGACCAAAAGTTACTTGAAACACCTGCATTACCGGTCGTTTAAAGCTTGAACGCTTATTAACTTTTAAATAGCATTATCTTTCGAAAGGGAGGTTTTTATGCAAGGAAATGTTTTGGACGCATTTTACAATGTATTTGGTCTCGTTTTGTCGATTTCAAGTATAACTCCAATTTTTGTGGGAAACATGTGAGTATTTCCTAAAGGAATAGTTCACCTTGGATTGTTTTTCAAACCACAATTTGATTTATTTTCAAATACAACTCTTTTCATAATGTCAAAATATGGAATATATCGCGCCGACTTCAGGACAGAAGTTTTTTTTTTTCATTTAAATTTACATGCGTACTCTTCGCAACGTCAAACGTGGCCCTCAGCCAATCAATTCCGAATGTATATGTCGCGTAAGATACTTGTACAGCCTCTGCCCAGGCGTGTGAGGCCCACCAAAGCCTCTGCCCAGCGTGTGAGGCCACAATCCTTCGACAAAAAGTTAAATATATTCGGGGCTGGGAGGGAACCCTTTCAGCCCAGAAACTTGCAGTAGCGTTTTTTCAACACGGGCTAGCACAAACTGCTATCTTCAGTTCAAATCCATGTGAAGGCGGAGCTATTTCCTTTATGCAACCTTACTTGAAATGTTACATATTGTGTGGGTATTGTATTTATTTCGTCTTCAAGTTAAAATTCCATTGTTGGGAAAAGGGTTAATATTTATTTCTTAAACAAAATAGAGGGAAACACTTTTAACTCGCTTTGACAAGCTTAAATTGCTTGTAAGTCGGATTGGTTACCATTCTACGATTTCTATGATCGTCAGCAAAATTCCTTGGAGTGGCATTTTTGACCTGCGACCGAAGACTTATTGTTATAGGATTGTAGGAGTTGTCTTCTATTACGTCATGTTATACTGAATACACATTTATTAGTCAAATTCATGTTATTGGAAAATGAAATTAGTGAAAAATCGAAGACTTCAAATTAACTTTAAGTTCATCGCACTGGTGAATCCATTAAAAAATTCTGAAAGTGATAGCACATTACTTGCCAACACCCGCAGCCGGAGTCGGAGTCGGTCAAAATTGTACCGACTCAGACTCCGACTCCGACTCCGGCCAAAACTACCGACTCCGACTCCGACTCCGACTCCGCAGCCCTGCGGCTTGACCTGAAGTCAAATTTCTCAGTTGAACTAACCTGGTCAAGATGAATATCTTTCGAAGTTTCTTGGTGAGACAAACATGATGGCGTCAAACGTATTGCTATATCTTTCTTAGGTAAAAAGTTATTTGCGAAAAGCAGTTTTGCAAACGCTATACATTTTGACCTTTTGGTGACCTCTGGAACCTAAGCGATTGACCCAATGTCATATTTGAGGACACATAGGTGATTGCCTATATAATAGTTTTTTTTTCGTTTGTGCCTAGCCGTCATAGCTCTCCCGAGATATTTGAGGGTTTCTCTGGAGCAATGTTCTATGTATATCCGGAAAATCTGACCTTTGATGAACTCTGATGACCTCAATATTAACCAGAATTAAATAGACTAGATATACTTCTGATATAGCTTATCTCGAGCTATAGACTGTTCTCCGCTCTTCGTTACGTTGCGTCTTTTTAGATCTTAGGGGGGGGGGGCGAAATCCGCCTCCTTCCAGGGCGTGCAATTATCAGAGCTTTCCAGGATGCATGTTAAAAAAGACAGATCAGCTGATTATCAGTTTTCCGATTCAGGAGATATTGAAACTGGGGGAGGTGGTCCAAAGTCAACAGGAAACATATTTATTATTAGAGGAATCCTGGATACAGCTAGCCCAAATAACGCTTATGATAAGTGCATTGGAAATTTATTTGCATTAACATGGTTGGGTCCCATGCCCATATAGGTTTATTGCTTTTCAGTTAGTAAGTTAGTGAAATGACAACACGAGCATGGAAGAAACAAACAAAGGCGGGAGAAGTGGTACACAACTTTGCTCGCTACCAAATAACAATCGCATGAGTCGCCTTGATAGGAGGAGAAATACCCACTATTTTCCGCCCTTTCTTAAGATAGGGGGTCCTGACTCCCACCCGTACCCCGGTGTTGTTAGCATGCAATGTCTAATGTCACCAAATTGATTGAGCTTCATTATGAAAAAATGGTGACACATGAAATAAAATATATACACGGAGTACATTTGTTCTAGTGAAAGCTTGCTGGGATAGGATACCCAGCTATCTGAAGATAGGAGGGGGTGCGTCCCCCGCTCCCACCTGGTGGCACGACCCAGGGTGCATGTTTGAGGTTGACAGATGAATACAATGTATTAGAAGATTGAAGGGGCAATTCCATTAATTATACCATAATTCCGGTTAACCGTACATACAAGTTTAATGTATGATAACGGTTGTATGTATGTAGTATGTATGCATGTACGTATGTATGTACATACAGTACATACAGTTAACCATCTGTGACCAAACAGCGCAGAAGCTAACGCTATGGCAGTTGATGAGGTGGTGGTGTAGTTATACATAAAAGGTTCCTGTTAACTTCCTGGTCTCAGGATCATCATGTATGTAGGTATGCAATGTCACCAAATTTGATTGCGAGCTAAAATTTGACACGATTTTTTAAACATGAAAGAAAGTATCTACATTTTACACGGAGTGCATTTTTTCAGAGAAAGGCTGCTGGGATATGGGGTACAGTACCCCACTATCTGATAATAGGAGGGGACGCGTCATCCTGTCCCCCTGGTTCCACTGCTAGGTAAGCCTGAGTCCCTCCTCTTTCTAATGACACGCTGAGTCCCTCCCATCCTCCTACTGACATCCCTGAGCTCCTCCGTTTTTCCTGATATCCCTGAGCGTCTCCTCTTCCTCCTAACATCCTCTCGATACCCTTCCACCCTGACTCTTCATGCAACTTTCTGGTCCTATTTCCTTCCTTACACCACTGGGGTCCCTCCTGACACCGCCTCCGCCCCCTCTCCAGGGCCGTCTAAGCCCTCTCTCGGGGCTGTCACCGCCTCTGCCTCTCCAGGGCCACCTCAGCCCTCTCTCGGGGCTGACACCGCCTCTGCCTCTCCCGGGCCGCCTCAGCCCGCTCTCGGGGCTGACACCGCCTCTGCCTCTCCAGGGCCGCCTAAGCCCTCTCTCGGGGCTGTCACCGCCTCTGCCTCTCCAGTGCCACCTCAGCCCTCTCTCGGGGCTGACACTGCCTCTGCCTCTCCCGGGCCGCCTCAGCCCGCTCTCAAGGCTGACACCGCCTCTGCCTCTCCAGGGCCGCCTCCAGCCCGCTATCGGCGGCTGACACCGCCTCTTGCCTCTCCAGGGCCACCTCAGCCGCTCTCGGGGCTGACACCGCCTCTGCCTCTCCAGGGGCCACCTCGGGCCCGCCTTCGGTGGGCTGACAACCGCCTCCTGCCTCTCCAGGGCCGCTTCAGCCGCTATCGCGGGCTTGACACCGCCTCTGCCTCTTCCAGGGCCACCTCAGCCCGCTCTCGGGCTGACACCGCCTCTGCCTCTCCGAGTGCCACCTCAGCCCAGCTCTCGGGGCTGACCACCGCCTCTGCCTCTCCTAGGGCCGCCTAAGCCCTCTCTCGGGCTGACACGCCTCTGCCTCTCCAAGGGCCACCTCAGCCGCCTCGGGCTGACACCGCCTCAGCCTCTCTCCAGTGCCGCCTCAGCCCTCTCTCGGGGCTGACACCGCCTCTGCCTCTCCCGGGCCGCCTCAGCCCTCTCTCGGGGATGACACCGCCTCTGCCCTCTCCAAGGCCGCCTCAGCCCTCTCTCGGGGCTGACACCGCCTCTGCCTCTCCATGGCCTTCTCAGCCCTCTCTCGGGGCTGACACCGCCTCTGCCTCTGCCGGGCCTTCTCTCCCCTCTCTCGGAGGGACTGACTCCGCCTCTGCCGCAGCATCCACTGCGCAGCCTGACCGGCATTGATCCCGCGGTGCGCTGCTGCCGGGCCGGGCAGCCAGCACTCGAGGCCGCCTGCCCGCGGCGGCCGCCCGACCCGTACCGTTCAGAGAGAGTTCAGAGAGTGTGACCCGCTGATCCGCTGACACCGCCGACGGACACATGTACTGACCTCGGCTGACCGCGTGACCTCCGATGAGGTCAGTGACCGCCAGCTGGTGCGGTGGGAGGGGGTTGGAAGAGGATGGTTGAGAGACAGGCAGGGGTGGAGAAATGTGTCTATTTTGAGTTGTTTGTAGTGAATCAGTTCTGAGTTTTAGGTTGGAGGATTGGGTATACTGGGCTGGTGTATTGAGCAAGATCGTTTATTCAATGAGAGTGTTTGGGTGACTTCACTCAGAGGTCTTCCAACTGGAACGGAACAGATATAATGCGTAACGCTTGGCAGAGAACGAGAATGAAACTCAGCATATTTCCATATATCAATATATCATGTATGCTGTGATATATAATAATATGCTGAATGTAAGGTATATATTCCAATCAGTATATTTATTTGTCATGAGGTGCAGTTTGCTGGGAGTAAGACTAAAGCCCTTTATAAGGCACATTTGTGTAATCATTCCACCCCACCTCGTTCAGATTCACACATTGGCGGATCCAGGGGGCATCAGGGGTAAATTCCCCCTAAAAAAACGCCTCAAATTGCGAAAATTTACACATTTCCTGATCTAGAAGATCTACGCAACTTTTACTATGGAAAGTTTATATTATAACGTCTAGCAATGCATAAGGGAGCACAATCCGATGATTTGTTTTATCTTGATCCACTTTTTGCGGGGTGATGCCCCCATGGCGCCAGAAACTAAATCCTAGATCCGCCAATGGTTCCACATTCGTTCTGCTCCAAATATTTCGGAGAATGGAGCTCCACCACCAGATGGTTGAACCGCTCACTCGTTGATGCACACATTTTTCCTTCGAGAGACCACTTGGCCCACTAACCTCTTGGTTATTAACCCGTTGACCTGTTTTCCTATCAACCCCATAATCAAGTGATATTTTTTACATATAATTCTGAAAAGGATGTATGTCAAAGACATGAAAATGAGGTGGCCAGTCTAATCGTTCATGCGCATAGTTCAAGTTATTTTCCCCACTCAGCCACATTGGTATCTCATTCAGTAAAAACTTGAGGAAAAATCAATTCTTTTGAATGGATGGACCATTTCTAAAACCATCCCCCCCTCTCAGCGCTACCTTTTACCAAATGATCCCGGCCGCGAGGCGCCGACCAGATTTGACCGGTCACGTGACCGGTCAGCCAACTGGCCAATCAGAGAGTCTGGCCGGCGATCAACATGTTTACTGTTGTTTAGGTAATGCCATGGGCCTGTTAGCTCAGTTGGATGGTGCATAGTTTTACAACGCAACGGTATTGGGTTCGAGACCCATATCGAACATAAATGTTAACAGTACTTAGATCGGCGCGGACACACACAGACAGACAGACAGACAGACAGACAGACAGACAGACACAGTTTCTTCAAATATAAAGGGTAGATTAGGGTAGAGAATGATGTACCCGTTCATCTGTTAACACATACACATTTTGTTGGAAATTAAGCTGCTTACCCGTTACGTTATTGACCTGTCGACCTAATGACCTATTAACCCGATACAACATTGACATGTTTTCGGTTGATAACTCAGAAGCTAGCTTATGACGACCGCCTAAAAATGAGGTGACCTGTTAAGATGCTCGAAACCATGTTTCATGATATATTTCAGGTTACTTCATTCGGTAGTTATATAATGCAATAAAAATTAACCAGGTCAAGAAGAAACATACAACAAAGATACCAAACCAACTCACGTTATTTTATTAATTTCCGGCTATTTCCCTCCTTGAAATATTGTCGATGTTATGCTCTTGCAAAAACTAAAAAGGAGCAACGCAAGTTTATAAAAAATGACGAAGAATTATTTCATAGACATATCCTTGCAAAGCTGTTTTGTATCTGTTTAAATAAAAACGAATTAAATCAAAATAATGTATAAATATACATAGCGTAAATTAGTAACGCTTGTGATAAGTTGTATATGTTACTTAAATTTAAGTCTTCGGAAACATGTATGCATTTTTTAATCTTTCCATCTCTTATTTATCCTTTTTGTGCGAGAAGAGAGTAAACATTTACTGAAGAAAATTCTTTAGAGTGTGTCATTCGTCGACAAATTATCGACAGCAAGCGTGGCATGACTGGAATATCACAAGGAGTTGCATAATTTTGCCTAATACTCTGTTCAAGGACATAATTTTACGAATTATCACTTTGACTGCACTTTTATAGTATGAGCTTCATTGTTCGCGTAAGTTGCCGCTCATGATAACAAATATGTATTTTGGGATATTTAACTGAGAAAAAAAATGGAGGGGAAGCTCATCTGCGAGTGAATGAGATCCTCAAATAGTTGTCCACATTTTTTTGAAACATCAAATCAAAATTCGTGAATAAAATAAAACGATGTTAAAGTTATGTGATTGACGCAATTTTCACATCTCCTCTTCCCTCTCACCTCCACCTAACTTTTATGACGCCATCTCTTTATTTCACTCACTCTATCGGCACAAACTATACCTCCCCACATTTCGTTTGGATACTTTGGTTTTGATGCATTGAAAGTCTCTGCAGCACATTGATTAGAACCCTTGCCATCTGCACCAACTGAAACAATGATGTCAGCCATCCAAATAATACAGCAAACTAACGCCATCCAGCGTGGATCTTTATCGAGCTATATTGTATCCATCCTACGGTGAGCGGTGAAATTTCAGGGAATAGCATGGACATCACTCCTCCACCAGGTTGTGACGTCACTCCACCACTCCATCACTCCACCAGGTTGTGAGTACCTAGCTGTCCGACACTCCAGACGACGTTAAAATAACTGCCTATCCATGTCGTGTGCGGACCGAACTTGGACGCTCGGCCAGCAGATAGACAGGCGAACTTTGCTGCCAAACTTTTGTCATTAAATAGGCTGTACCAGCGGTCCCAAGCTTACACCTCAAAGCCAAGAAGACCGAGCGTGGCTTTTAAATCGAACTTTCGAATGACGCACAGGCGTTGACCGTAGAGCTTGTTTTACATTTCAAAGGTAGCGACTAGTAAGTTTATATTTAAGAAGCCTTGATTTGTAATTCACATTTTCATGCACTAGGTAATTGTTTGCACTAGGAATGTTTGGATGTTTCATTTTACCTTTTTGGCAGATGTATTTTCAAAAAGCAGGGCTGTTTTTCCAATATATATTTTCAAGTGATTGACTGGCCTCGCATCAGGTTAACACCGGTACTAAATCAGGCCTAATTTCAATTTTCCTGGGATGCTTTATATCGCATGACACACATTTACAGTAATAGGTTTCAGATTAGTGAGCTGAAGAGAGAGAAACAAAAAACAGTTTGCTGGCTACTGTGCAGAAGTGCTCAATAGGAGCACGCAGTGGCGTAGGAACTCATTTGAAGTTGGGGGGCAAAAGGCATTTTGAAGTCGGTTCTTTCCATGCAACGTCCATCGGCGTAGTGTTAAAATCCGAAAATGTTGGGGGGGGGCAGTTGCCCCCCCCCCTGCCCCCGGCTCTTACGCCTATGGCCGAGCACGTACCCTAAGCGAGCTGCCAAACACCACTGATGTTATGTATGTCCTGGGACAGGCAGGTGGTCGAGTGGCGCCCATCACCCACTCTAGTCACGTACGCAGCACTTGTACGGCGCAATCCAGCCACGTAGCACTTGCACGGCGTGATCCAGCCACGTAGCACCCTGCTACTGGCTCCTGAATTCGCCACGGCCCGCGCCGGATGAGAAACTGACGGCCCGTTTGGCTGCGGTAACTCCCAGACGGCCGCTGGTGCGTCTCGCCCCTCAGATTCTCTCTCTCTGTAGTGGAGCCGCGTGTGTCGGACTCTCTCTCTCTCTCTCTCTCTCTCTCTCTTCTCGTCCTCTCTCTCTCTCTCTCTCTCTCTCTCTCTCTCTTTCTCTCTCTCTCTCTCTCTCTCTCTCTCTGCCTCTGCTCTGGCCTCTGCTCGGCTCTGCTCTGCTCTGCCTCTGCCTCTGCCTCTGCCTGCTGCCTCTGCCTCTGCTCTGCCTCTGCCTCTGCCTCTCCACTTGCCTCTGCCTCTGCCTCTGCCCTCTGCCTCTGCCTCTGCTCTGCCTCTACCTCTGCCTCTGCCTCTGCCTCTTGCCTCGTGCCTCTGCCTCTGCCTCTGCTTTGCCTCGTGCCTCTGCCTCTGCCTCTGCCTCTGCTTTGCCCTTTGCCTTTGCCTCTGCATCTTCCTCTGCATCTTCCTCTGCCTCTCTATGTATATATTTCTCTCTCCGCTCGTCTTACATCTCCCCCTCCTCTGCCGCCATAAACCCGGAGGAGAATTTACGATGCGCTCATCACATCCATCATGCAGGCTCTGACACATTCTGAGGCCCCGCCTGGCTGAATCAGCTTCAATGCCATCACCAATCTGACACATTTGTGGGCCGCTCCAGAGGCTGTCAGCTCCGCCCGGCACCAGTTCACTCCGCAGCCCACGCTCACGGGCTCTAATGTAGTACAGAGGCAGGCTGTCCTACAACCACGGACACAGTCCGAAGCTGAGCAGCGCAGCTGGTGGTGGAGCTGACGGCAGCATGTCAGCTCCAGTACCGTCACTCTATGACGTCCGAGTGGCTGGAGCAGCTTAGAGCGTGCATTCTGAATCCGTACCTCATGTAAATTGCAGGAGCGTGGAGAGCTCAACTGATATGGCGCAGTGAGAAATGGAGCTCTTCCGACACAATGTGGCCTGCTGGTCTGCTTATCGACGTCTTCGGAGACACGTGCTGACGTTGAAGAGTCAATGGACAAGTTTTATTTTGCATAATGGTTGCTAAAAGGTGATGCAAATCACCAAACAGTAATTGTAAACAGTAAACACACCAAAGAAAGCTTAGCCCATTGTTTCTTAGTATGACTTTTTGGTAACCACTGAACATAAGCTTATATTGCCGTTATTTGGGTGGCAAGTCTATTTTGATGATGTGCCTTTATAAAAACGTGGTCCTCCAAGCAGTCACCGGACGCAAAATGCCTGAAATCCTGAAACAGTCATTAGTCACACCTTAGGTTAGCAGATTTTTCCACACTGGACACTGCTTGTAATATTGCCTCTCAGCATAGAAAGCTTAGACCAGAATCATTTGTTTTATATTCTGTGTGGGGCTTGATCATGGTTGCAACAAAATACTACATTGCATATTTACATATGCAGTATGCAAATGCATTGCACAAATAACCAAGATATTATATTCATATACTATCATTAAAGGCATGAGTAGCAATTTATTTAACAATTCAAAGACTAACAGCAACAGAGGAAAAACGGCTTAGTCAATGTATGTACACGCCACCCCACCCACGTCGCAGGTGGCCGCCCCATGCAGCGTCCGCTGATATATCACCGACGCTCAGTGGGAATTTGACTAAACAGGCATTTAACGGGGTCTCAGCCGAACGTGAAACGGGGAGGGGACAAATATTTTCCCCTCGTTATCTCCAGAACCAATGATCGCAGCGAAATGCGCAAGGAGGTATACAATGAGACACAAACAATACATAATTTTTTATTTATAAATTAAATCTACTTGCAGGTCAAGGTCAGGTCAAAGGTCAAAATCAAGGCATTTCAGTTTATTGGCTACATTTGTCATCCAAAGGCTGGTGCGACAATGAACACTCAAAGTGCTTACAGTGGTACAATACACGTTCTGCATGATCTATAGTGAGATTGTTGGCAAAGGTCAAGGTCAGGTCACAAAAAGTCAATATGCGTAATCTACATATGTCAAGTGACACATATTTTATGGGCTAATTTATACGTATAATTTTACAGTGATAGTCATTTTATCATCTGAACTCATTTAAATAAAGCTAGTGTCATACTCAGATCAAGGTCAGATCCCATAAGGTCAATATTTGAAATTGATCAATATAAATAAAAAGTATGTTGCTAGACCAACTTTGTCTTAAATATACAGTTTTTGCATTTATTTGTCTGCATTTGGTTGGTCATTAGAAGTTTAAAACGCAGTATTAAAATATAACGTAGGTAATAAAGTTGCCAAATTTAGGAAGTCATAACCCATAAGCCAGTCAAAATAAAGATGTTGCTTTGAAATTCTGCTTAGGTATTGTTCATATGTAGTTTTCCAAAATGTATTCCGTTTCTTTAACATCACTACAATTTTGATTTTGTTGGCATTTTGCCGACATATTTGTTATTGCTGGGGTCAAAAACAACATATTCACAAATATGAGAAAGCTATTTTGTTGGCCTTAAGATGATTAATCTAATGATTTTTGTTTGCATTTTGCTTAAAGGGACTGTCCCACCTTAACATAAGATTTGAGTTGAGATAGCCATTTGCGTGCTTGGCATTGAGAGATGGTATAAGTTTTAAACAACCAACTGAGGGTCGATCACAGAGAAATTCGAGTTTGATTTTGCAATTTGTAACAGTCGCCAGCCCCCATGTTTTGAAATGGTGGCCGTGAGCCGAATGTCGTAGTCCTTTGCTAAAATGTTGATTGCAGTCGACTTGTTTTACTTTTGGCATACATTTAGCCATACACTAAGTCCTACTTATAACAAGCTATGAGTTTTTTCTTTTTCTCCAAAAATTCCTTCAATATGATGTCAATCAGCCCAAATATTACTTTTTTATGAATTGAGCACTGTTCGTGAGAAACAAATGTCATAATCGTGTTCAGCAGCATTCACTTCATATTTTGAACCACAATCGACGTACATTTGACACATTTTTTTAAGGTGGGACAGTCCCTTTAAAAGTGCTAAAGTTTTACGGCATGCTAAAGTTTAGCTGATTTTATCGTCAAACTCGTGTTTGGTGACGTTACTAAATTGGCTATATCTAGCAAAATGTGTAGACGAAGTTGTTTCATTTTTTGCACAGAAGATGTAACATTGATGTGGGAGAAGATTTCCAAAGTCTCACGTTGATAACGCCGATCGTTTTTGAGCTATCGCAAAAGTTCGTCAGAGGGCAATATTTTCCCTATCCCGGTCAATGGCGGTTTAACGCAAGCTCCCTCAATCGGATGGTTTCTTGCAGTGCAATGCAAAATAAGCCTATATCAAAGAGACGTATTTCATTAATATACGTTTGAAACGTATAGAAATAATGTTTTGTTTTGCTTCGCACGCTGCGCGCTGCAGGCCTATGCCGGTCGGGCCGAATTCGTGACCTCTTTATTAGGTTCGGTTTCATTGCTTACATCTGGGCTCTGGCAAGGCTCGCCACGTACCCGTGATAATGAAACGGGGGCTATAATACACAGATGAAACGATACCGCTAAAGCAATCTGTTGCGTCCAGTGGGGCCACATTACTTGTGTTTACACACTAGTGCTCTCAGATATATGGAACTGCCAGAGGCAGCGTTTGTCATGCGTGTAGCTCTGGGCGACTGGAATGCGAATGGCGATACTCGACAATACCAGCTAGTTGCTTAAAGAAATGTTTTCAATTAAAACAGCTTGAACACCAAACTATATATATTTACCTTTATTTCATCAATTGCAACGTTACACTTTTGGCGGCTCGAGACAACAAAAGCGTTGGGCGTTGCATTGCAGACTGCTGGCGCCGGTCACCCTGCCCCCCTAGTGACCGAATTTCAGCTCGAATGCCCCCCATTCGAGCCATTTTGACGAGGATTGACCTGTGACTGCGGGGTGGAGGGGTGCCCCCAGTTAACATGTTAGACGAGTCCCCGCTGTGTGGTGTCGTCCTGTTTGTCCTGTTTTGCTGTCCTGTGTCTGTGGACTGTCTATGTGAGGTGTTTTGAGTAGGTACTGATGGTATTGTGCGATAGTGTACCAGCTTTAGTCAGCAGTGAGCCACCTCAGACACAGGATGACTTTACAAATGCTTTAGGCCTTCCTATTTCTGACCACCTTGGCAAAAGGCCTTACGATTTTTAATCAAATGTGTTCGCCTAGTGTTTCACAAACCATAAATTCAAAGACAGGCGACAGCGCGAAATACTTAACAAAATCCATGCACAATTTCGGGCATGAGACGTTTTGACATGACGTTACAGCCAGGGCTGTGGAGTTGGTCGGTTGTCAAGTGACTCCGACTCCGACTCCAACCCTCCGGAGTGCGACTCGCGACTCCACTCGACTTCCGAATCGACTCCGACCTTCAAACCCAGGCCCCGTGGATAGCCGAAATCTAACGCCGATCCCAAATTTGCTTATATCTTGAACTCGGTTGAGATATCGGTCCCCAAATCGTATATTACCCCCAATGGTTTTGAAATGTATCACCTTTTCAGAAAAAACAAAATACTTTAGGTTATTTGGGAGTAAGAGCATTGTATTGATGTCTTGCAGCACCATTTTTATGCGAAAAAATTACGATACATGTATGCAAATGAGTGTGAAATTTACGTTGTCACGCATTTGTTTGTAAGGACATTATTCTGTAGAGGATCGACCGGCATATAATCGAAACAAGCAGAACGTAAAATATAGTTTCAACTCCATTGCGTAGTAGGCAATACGGCAAAAGACCGCAGTTAGATGAGGACCGGAAAGTAGGTACTTGCAAGTACCGGTCGGTAAAAAGTGTGGAACGCTTAAAGGGAAATAATAACCCTTTTATTTTTGTTAACAGATTTCTTAGGCTTCCGTTTGGTATTAACAATGATTTTATTTTGATGTAAGAATAAAGTACAAAAATTTCCCTACTCTAGTTGTATTTTTTACCAAATTAAAAACAAGTACATATACTTCAGTTTGAAACTATGATGTAGCAACATTTTTCATCACTTATTTGAAGGCGACGATATCTGGAGACGTGTTCAAATTTATTCAACGCTGAACTATGTCTGTGAAACAAATCGCCAACACTAAATTAAGATCAAGTGGGTCGTTGTCCAAATGATCGATGAGGCTTCTGATGTAGTTTCCCGTTGTTTTATTGTTTGTTATTTGGTCTAAGGGAAAATGTCATCTTCATGATTACATAAAGGCTTATGTTATATACAGACCAGAAAAAAACACCAAAATTTTCCTAATGTTCAAAATAATTAAGCAATTTTTATAATTGAGGGTTCGCAACCACTAAAAAGACCGACATACAAGTGCATTCGTTTAACTGCTTTAATTGTACTGTTCATAAATGGATTATTTAATATAGAGGATCTACGGACAATAATCACAAGAAGTAGAAGCAACAAAATAATTTTCCAATAAATGTATTAAAAAAGGGGGAAAAACGAAAATGCCCCGAGTTTGATAAGGACCAAAAGTAATTTGGCAAGCACCTGGCAAGTACCGGTCGCTTAAAAACGTGGGAACGCTTATGTAACTTAAATGGCGAAATCTTTCGAAAGGGAAAGTTCATGCAAAATGTTGACAATTTTACAATATATTTTGGTTCTCGTCTGGTCGATTTCAAAAGATAACTCAATTTATTGTTGGCAAAATGATGAGTATCCTTGAACAACTTTACTTGAAATAGTACAATATAGTGTGGTATTGTTTGTCGACTTCAAGTAATAAAACTCGATTTTGTGGAAAAGGATAATAATGTATCTTAACCCTCGCACGAGGGTCGGAGGCCAACTTTCGAACCGACGGGGGGGGGGGGCGGATAACCCGGCCCCCCCAGAGATCTCCAAAAACTACGCAAACGGTGCGAGAAGGTGGAAATACGGCGTGGAGTGGTATGCCGTGATGAGTACTAGCGAAAATACTTAGCTTATTTTTTTGTCAGGTCATATTTGAGTCACCAGAAGGTCAAAAAAAGGTCAAAATGTTTTCCCATGATTTCGAGTAAATTGACACTGTTCACAAAAATCCGGGTAGCTCAGTAACTACAAAGCTAGGAGCAATCCGAAATACAGCACTGCATTGCTCTTGAAACACTCTTTCACCAAAAAATGTCCGCGAGAGTTGAGATCGATTCAATGGTTAAGGCTCCAGAGGTCAGCCAGAAGGTCAAAAGATGGCTTAATGTATGAAAAAAGTTTTTTTTCAATTAACTTCTTAGGTTTTGAAAGGTAGAGCAGGAATTTTTGCCACCAATCATGTTTCTCACCATCACGGCGCATTCGAAGCCATATATCTTTTTATCTAGCAAGTCAAACTAAAAAATTTGACCTGACTGACCGTGAGGTCATGTCAAGGTCAGTCAAATTTTATGTCTATCGATGGGAGTGCCAGAGAAACACGAAGTAAAAAACATACTGCTATCTTACGTAGACATGAGTTATTGTACAAAAACCATATGACCTTTTGGGCACATTGGATTTGACCTTAACGAGGTCACGGAAGAAAAACCGAACTGCATTCTTATTTTGCTTCAGGAATTAGTGATTAGGATGAAATACTGACCACATTTAGTCAAGTTTTGTTCGATTGTGTGCGCATTTCAATTTTCCCCATAGACTTATAATGGGAGTCTCAAAAATTTTGACATGACCTCAGTCAACCGATATTTAAAAAATCCAAGATAAACGAATCTGTAGATATCGAAGGCCTTATTACACACTGTGAGTTTCAAACTGTTTGGGTTCACACTGTGGCTTCGGCCAATGATGTCAAACTACAAAAACGTGATTGAGGTCAGGTCATTTAATGTTGACCTGGACAACGTGACCTTGAAGTTAGAAGTCAATTTTTTCAGAAGAGTGTGCGGAATTGATTGCCCAAAACATCATACAAAATTTGCGGCTACGCGCCGCCGCGTTTTTCCGCTTAGTCCGGAAAAACCTGTGGGGGGGGGGGGCGGATATCGCGCCCCCCGTCGGTGCGAGTGTTAAAAAAGAGAGTGGAATTACTTAACTTCGCTTTCACAAGCTTCAAATTGCTTGTAAGCTGGATTGGTTTACCGATCTACCGATTTCTTATCATCGTCAGCAAAATTCATTATAGTGACATTTTTGACCTGCGACCGAAGACATCCCCTGAGTATAGGAGCTGTCTCGATTAGCTCATGGTAATACTAAATACACAGTTTATTAGTAAAATTTCATGGTTGGAAAATAAACTAAGTGAAAAATTCGAAACTCAAATTATGCAGTCATCGCCATGGTGATCTCATTAAATACTTCTAGAAAGTACGATGGCCCGATACGTGCCAGCACCTGGCCAGCGGAGTCGGAGTCGGTCAAAAATTGTACCGACTCCGACTCCTACTCCGACTCGACCAAAAATAAAACCGACTCCGACCAACTCCGACTCCGACTCACGACTCCGATGCAGCTTGGTATACAGCTACAGCATTGTTCATGCGAGCAGTATTTCTGTGACCTTGTTCTGGATGGTGTTATGGGTTGTCCTATTTGATCTGTCGGTGAAACATTATTTTTGTCGACTCCAACAACGATATTGTTTCCACAAAAGTCAGTGGAGGCATCGGAGAATGACTTGAGCATAAGGCAGGTCCGGGGATGAGCTTCTGTTTTTTCCCAAGTTAATTTCCATTCCTTGAATCTTATAAGCCTTCATACTCTTGGTATATGAATAACAGTCTTGTCTTGGTATATGAAGGAAACAAATATCTTACTAGAACATCCACCCTAACAAACAATAAGCATTACTGGACAAACAAAGGCATCAGCAGCGAACCACTCCATGCTTTCGGCCGCTCCCTGGCCGGCGCCCCGCTCTCGAGTCGTGCCTACTCGTGGCCGCGGGCGGAGTCTAACTCGCAGGTGTCATGCGGCCCAGTCTAACTCCCAGGTGTCATGCGGCACAATCTAACTCCCAGGTGTCATGCGGCACAGTCTAACTCCCAGGTGTCATGCGGCACAGTCTAACTCCCAGGTGTCATGCGGCACAGTGTAACTCGCATTGGTGTCATCTGCCACAGGTCTTAACTCCCAGGTGTCATGCGTGCACAGTCTAACTCGCCAAGTGTCATGCGGCACAGTTCTAACCCCAGGTGTCATGCGGCACAGTCTAACTCGCAGGTGTCATGCGGCACAGTCTAACTCCCAGGTGTCATGTGGCCCAGTCTAACTCGCAGGTGTCATGCGGCACAGTCTAACTCCCAGGTGTCATGTGGCACAGTCTAACTCCCAGGTGTCATGCGGCACAGTCTAACTCCCAGGTGTCATGCGGCACAGTCTAACTTCTCAGGTGTCATGTCGGGCTAACTCTAAGCGCGCAGGTGTCATGGTTATTTATTGATGTATTGATAAAATATCACCAACGGGCGACACGCCACTAACAGGTGAAGTCAGATAATATTAAAATATGTACAAAATAAAGGATGAAAATAAAAAATACACATACAAAATGAAAATATAAAGATACGTGAAAATAAACATGAAATACAAGTACATGTAAAATGCGAATACAAATGCATATAAAATACAAATATGAATACATATAAAAACATGTGGTAATCACGATGTATTACAATGAAGAATGTGACAGTTAAAAAAACGCTCGTGATCTGTGGCAACTACGAATGGCCAGGAGTGGAGACATGTTCGTATGTGTATTTGACGACGTGCCCCTGTAAGTTAGGTAACCAAGAGTTGAATAAAAATTGCATTTTAAACTTGGCCAGGGAACAGGTTTGGTTTCTGCGGTCACACGGCATACTTATTTTCCAGAGAGGACCACATTGACGCGGGCAAAACTCTCGGCAAAGACGGGCTTTGTAAGCGTCGATCGAAGGCCACATTGCAGAGAAATCTTCCTAAAAAGTTACCGCAGAGTGATTTTGCTGTGAAAAAGTCCCTTTTAGAAATAGCAATCATGTTGAGTCCTTCTTGGAGGAAAGAAAAGGAACGCCAAAGTGGTTGCGAGATAAAGAGAGATATGCGAGTGATTCACATGATTGTTGGAATTATTGTTTAACAGATGAGAATTAATGCTGTACCCGATCGACGCGCACGAGTGTGGGATTTGGCTTGCCTCCCTGCCAGGACAACTGTGCCATATTCTAAAATAGAATGTATCATTTGCGTAGTAGGCCAGTTAAAAGGGATTTTTTTCTTTTTTTTTTTCAGCAGAATAATTTCATTTTCATACTTTTTTCATTTTTCATAAACTTTCATTATTTTTTTTTTTTCACAAGAACGTTTTTTTTTTCTCTTTCTTTTTTTTCAATTCATTAAAATATTTTTTCTTTTTTTTTTGTTTTTTTTTTTTTTTTTTTTTTTTTTCTTTTTTTTCAACCAACCCGAGTAAGATGCACTTGCGACGAATATTAATTAGATCAACAATTATATTTGGTATTAAAGTTTCTGTTTTTGTCCCATTTTAGTGTATGATGAATCTTTACATACATTTTACCTCCGTCGACCGGTTATTAATTCTACGATCCTTGACGACATTCGGTACGTTATTCGTATCTCTTTGCAATGGTTTTGTTCTATTCTGTGGTGTCCTTCACTGGCCGCGTGTCTCGGTCGGCCGGAGTCGTTCCTGCTTTCTTGGTGATTTTTGTACTCTGCATGCCGCGATGAATCCCTTTTAACTTCCTTGCTCTTATCTACGCAAATACATTTATTTAATATGGCCAGTTGTCGGGCAGGTGCAGCATAACCACACCCTGTTACGCTGCGACGGGTAACATATAAATCTTCAATTGTGGTGATACGGTCGGCGAGATGAAAATTTCATATCTTTTCATAATTTTAAGTAATATTGCGGCACATCTAACTCCAGAGCGGCGCTCGGCGATCCGAGACCAACGCGGCCAGTGAAGGACACCACAGAAAACAAAACCATTGCAAGAGTCGTCGGCACCGAATGTCGTCAAGGTCGCATCAGTCATCACCGTCGACGAAGGGGTTTAAAACGTTAGTAAAGTTCATCACCAATAAAGGCAAAACAGAAACACCTTAATTAACAAATAATTATATTGTTCTTATATCGCTCCCGTCCCAGTGCACTCTACCAGCCGAGTGGTATGACTGCAGCATATACACAATACACATAAATGGGTGAGTTAACACTAGACATGTATGCGCTGAATCGCAAACGTTATCCTGGTGGGCTCGTAACTCGTATTAAACATGCGTGCACGACAAGCGTTTTTCGTACTCGTAGAGAGTTACATTGCAACGCATCTCCATTATACATGCATAATGATAAGCGTAAATCATGTAGCCATGTTTTACATACTAGAAGCATGTTAAACATCAAAAATAAGTTTGTTTACGTTTTAACTTAGCTTACTTTGTATTTCGACGTCTGCGAAGGTTTCTGTGCGAGGCATATCGTTTTCATTTTTGATATAACTGGCGGCAGATTCTTTTGTATTATGGTTCTGACTAATGAAGCTTGGTGTTTTCTATGGCTTGTTTTCGCCGAGCAGAGCGGCAGCTCCGAATAATTAATTACCGTGGTGTGTTCGCCACAACTTCCGCTCCTCTCAAGACCCAGTTCAATGGGCAGCTGAGTCAACACACACCGACGGCCGGATCACACGCTCGCCGACGCCGTGGGCGAACGTTTAGTCAGAGATGACGTGTGTCAAACCATGTTGGTCCTTATCCACTATTCGATTTAATATAATATTTGCTATAGTTATGATATATCATTAAAACACAAGTTGATGATTTTATTGATATTATCAGTATGTATGACAAATTTATTGCAGTTATGATTCTATACAGGGATAATTTAGACAGGTAATCGACAAGAGCGCGCTAACAGTTTTTTGTATATTATATGCGTATTCTCTTCATTTATTGATTTTCCTTAGATACTTTACAAATATTGATCTGGAGCTACCATGCTAAGACCAACGACGACAATAAATATACAATTATTTTTCTTTCAACTCCCTCCAAATCTTAAAAACCGTAAACTACCTACCGTCTTACGGTTCATTTTTATATGCTTTACCGTCTGAGATATTATGACTTTGTAGCCTCCACCCGCGACTCCCTTCCCTCCTACCGGCATAGCGTCAAAACACGCCACTGTAGTAGCCTCCACCCGGGGCTCCCTTCCCTCCTACCGGCATAGCGCCCAAACGTGTCTAGTTACCCTGGCCCAAACACGCCACTATAGCCTCTACCCGGGCTCCATTCCCTTCTACCAGCATAGCGCCAAAACACGCCTTGTAGCCTTCACTCGGATCACCTTCCCTTCTACCAGCATAGCGCCCGAACACGCCACTGTAGCCTCCACCCGGGCTCCTTTCCCTTCAGACAGCAGAACGTCCCAGCACGGCTGTCTGACTTCACCTTCTGGCAGCAGCGGCGGCCAGCCAGTCGGCTGCGGAACATCACCTTCTGGCAGCAGCGGCGGCCAGCCAGTCGGCTGCGGAACTTCACCTTCTGGCAGCGGCGGCGGCCAGCCGCTGCGGAACTTCACCTTCTGGCAGCGGCGGCGGCCAGCCAGTCGGCTGCGGAACTTCACCTTCTGGCAGCGACGGCGGCCAGCCAGTCGGCTGCGGTACAGCTGTCACCGGGCGTTGGAAAACATTTCCGCTCCATTTATCTTCAGCCTTGTAATTTCCGTCGGGTCTGCATCACTGGGCCGGACTATTGGTCTCCTGTATAAGATGTGGTCAGTCCGCTATTGTGCATACATACATGCATACATGCTACATACATAGGAACTGGGTGAGTGTCACCGGCGACCCGTCAGCAGTGTTGTTGCTATACAACACAGCAGCAAACCAATAAAGACAGTCCATCAGCAGTGCCGTACTTACCTGACCTGAGCTATCTGCTGGGTAGCGCTTGTTTACACTATGCCTTGATTTGCTTGCGTTATTTGTTCCCAGTTATGCCGCGCAGCGCCATTGTTGCATTTGTTTACGTTCATACTTTTATCTTATTGCATGACGGTGTGCGTTCTGCTGTCAAATAAAGCACGTGCTGTTCTTTCTTACTTACTTATTTGCGGCTGAAGGCCGGAATCTGCTTCCCAAGAGTTTCCGGTGAGTTGAGCAATTAATTACGCAAAAACGTAACGCTTACATGAACCACTACAGACCTGACCTGACCTGAGCTGACCCTTACCTCTACTGACCTGAACTGACCTGATATTACGTGACCTGCCCTGAATCATTACATACTGACCTGACGCAACCTGACCTGACTCAGGGCCGTATAGAAGAGCAGAGTCACCAGACGCCTAGATGGCGTGCGGCGGGTGGCTTGTTGTGACGTCATCGTGACGTCATCGGATATTTATATAGCCCTGTCGGCTTACCGCGGCTGAAGTGACGGGGATCGGGCGGCTGCAGTAACTTGAGACAGCATGCCTTATTTCATTTTTTTCTGGGAGGGAGATTATTCCTAATGCTATCCTGGAATCACTAGTGAGAGAACTATTTTTAGCTCACAACCCCCATGGTTCATTTAATGCTACCCATTTTAGACGAACTGTTACCCATCGAAATGTTATCACTGAATTGACATTTCGAAAGTGTTTACCTTGGGGAGCTTTGCGTAGCACTTTGTAAAATCAGCACGGCTTTATAGCGCAAATCACCGCTCGTGAGTATGCAAAACCACAAATTGAATTCCCCGCGTGGCCTGCGCCCGCCAACGTCATCGCCTGCCTGCCCCGCCCCCTTGGCCGGTCCTATCGGTCACTATAGAGGTGACACCCCCTGACCTGACCCAATCTGACCTGATTGGAAGGGGTCAATGGTATTAAAACCTGACCCTGATGCAAACGACAATAGCAGAAACTTAATCGCTTAACTGAGATTTATTCTCTGTAGCATTTTTAATTGGTTATGGAGGAAAATGTCAAGCATCTAAATGCCATATTACAAATAACTACATGGTAAAAAGGTCCTCGCACGTTTAGCACAGCCATTACACGTTTCTGTTCCACATTTTTTTGTTCATAAATGTTAGTTGATATATTCCCGTCTTGCCTTACTAAAAACAAAATGCCGTACTTGGTCATCTAAGGTAAAAATATTAATTTTAGAGTACAAAACAATGGACCCTCAGCAGCGTATGCTCACGGCCGCTCCCTAGCTTTCGGCTTGTGCTGACTCTTGCCTGCGGGCGGTGTCGTGTCATGCGGCACAGTCTAACTCGCAGGTGTCATGGCGCACAGTCTCACTCGCCAGGTGCCCATGCGGCACAGTGTAACTCCAGGCTGTCATGCGGCCCAGTCTTAAACTCGCCGGTGTCAGCGTAAGTCTAGCTTCCAGAGCGGCGCTCGGCTGACCCAGGAAACGAGGCCAGTCAAAGGCACCACATCAATAATCCAAAATGTGCTATCATGGAAGGGAAGGAGATTCACTAACATTGTATGTATGGCTTTTGGTGTCAAGGGCTGAGCTGCCTTCTGAATTGGTAACATGAAACATCAATTGCTAGCGATACATACATTGTGTACTCTAAACTAAACTGAAGGCAGTTTAAGGCTCAATCGAAATAGCACGAATATCGTGTCTACCCTCATTTACAACAGTCAAGCTTGCTTAAAAACACGCAATCTAAGTGAGCACTAAACACCAAATGTTCGCATGGAAAGACAGACGATTGAGCTTTTAGCTTGTGATTTGTTGGCCTTTTATCTTCACCATATATTTTGTCACACAAATGCAACTAAGCATTATAGATGCAGACATGCAACATATATGCAATCTCAAAGCCAGTAAGGGCTAAGGCACTCGTATGGCACTGCATCAGCCTCAACTACCAAATACTCGTCTTTGAGGGTCTTTTTTTGTTAATTAATGTGGCTTTTTGATTCGTGCTCCCGTTTCCATGACAGAATCCTACAATTTCGTAAAGAATACTCCGATACATAAGCTGAATGAACGGATACGATGAAAGTGCACATTTCGGTTCAGTACTAGAGCTGCAAAATTCTGGTCCCAGCGTCCCAGCGATGGGACCAGAACTGGTCACGGCCGTGACTGAAGCTGTGACTGGCGAGGTCAGTGCCATAGGGTTAGTATTGCAGCACCGTGACTTAAGCTGTGTTTTTCCAGCTCATTCTGTGGCCTTGACTAGGCTGTGACCAAATATTTATGATTTTCTGAGCCTCTATTCAGGACCCTCGAGACCGGTTCTGCCACTAGCCTTAGACGACACGACCAGATCATATGACTGAAGCCCTAATGGAGCTGCGGGTACTGAAAGTAGAAACTCGGTAGAGAAGCATCAGCTCCATTAGCTCTGTAAGCTTTTCCAGTCCCCAGGCGCAACGGAAAGGCTCCATGAAAAACTCGTCAGACGTTCCACAATTTCCGACCACGACACAGGAGCAGCATTAGAGGCCAGGTACGAGGCTCCATGTCCCGCACAGCTTTCCAACGTGACGTCATTCCTTCCTGAAATGAGCTGGTATTATACTTGATATAGCTTCCAAGCAACGTGCGATAAATTCAATGTTTCTTGTCTTCACAGTTTGACACTGCAAATGAAATATTTACAGTCACAATAAACTTTAAATTAATCCTGTACATTGTATAATGTACCTACAATTCACATTCTTTCACTAGATTATTATACATATCAGCAAGGGCGGATCCAGCCGGCCGTTTGGGGGGCAAACCGTTTTTAGCGGAACTTACCTACCCCCAATTTCGAATTTCTTTCCGGATTTGGTCCGCTTCATTTTGCAACCACACGATTTCTTATATTTTTATTTTATTTATTTTTTAGTTTTTTCGACTTCTTTAGATATCGAAAAAGGAAATAGGTATTTGTTATTTAGCGCCACGAAGCGGCGCGAAATTTTTACGGTTTGCCTGATAAAACTCAGAAACATAGGCGGTTCGCATTGTACAGAATAAAAAGCTAAACGTGCTATTCATTCAATTCACCGGACATGAACCGGGAAAAACGATGGCCGTTGCCTTCGTTTATTACGATGGCCGACCGATGTGACGCAAACCGCGAACGGCTAAAAGTTTAATTTAGGTGGTGGAAAACGAAAATTTAACATGAACCAGACTCAGATAACCATTGCACATCTCGGATGATACAAAATATTGAAATTAATGAGTTTTAATAATACATTCATTCGGATAGTAAATTCACGATGACCGGTGGCAGTAAAGTGCTTAAAACTTAGGTATATGGGGGAATAATAACTGTTTATACATATGCACCGAACCGCAACATACAATTGGTATCAACCAAATTAATTAAATTATACAATACAAAACCAACAGTACCAAAATGGTTTTGAAAACAGCGAGCGCAGAACGGCTTTACCGCAACATAAATGGTCCCTGCGATCTGGAGAGGCCTGACGAAATGGCTTGGGAGATGGTTCCTGGCCTGGTCCACTATTAGCATTTTGGACCAGCACATTGGACACTGCAAAGCAGGCTTCCTGGTCCGACGTCTGCGTCCCTTGCGTTCGCGTCACCTTTTTCGGAAATGGCAGACTAGCTTAACATTTAGCCCACTTGAAAGTTCATATTTTATTAGGGGAGTGGGACGCTGGGGCTAGCAAATAGGTACCGACCGCCAAGACTGCCAGACGCTTTTTGTTTGTTTATAGGGTTTTTTGGCACTGCCAGACGCTTAATTCATTTATTTACCCATTTTAAAATTCCTATCAGTAAACAATTGCGTATTTTGTGTCATGCCGCGAAGCGGCCCGATTTTTTTTAGTTTTCACTGTGGATGGCTGTATTTTGACTGTTGCAAAAGCAATTTTTACAGCTGTGCGTCCGACCGTTTGGGGGGGAAACATAGTCTCAGGACCTTTGGGGGGGGGGGCATGGCCCCTTTGGCTCCCCTGGATCCGCCCTTGCATATCAGATGTGCAAACATTCAGAAACCTCTAGGAATCAGGCCCGCCTGCCCTTCGTTCTCGACTCGCCAACTGGCTGCTCTCAACGGCGTACGATAAATATACATTTTCGCTTGAAAAAATAAGTGTACTGACAATGAACGAGACACTTGTATTTGATATAACCATCTAGATTAGCAGCACTACTGCCAAATCAGCTTGGCTGCGTGGGTGCTCTACTGAGGCTCATTCTGGGAATCGGGATGAGGCGCATCAATGTTCCAGGTTTGCCGACTTAGTCAACTGATTGCTCCTCCCTGCTCCCTAAGAACCCACAATGGTTCTATTTTGCGCTGTGGCTAAATCCGACGTTAGGACTCCCCACATCGATTCGTTCTGCGACGCTGACCGATGTGTTGCACCATATAGATGTTTGATTGCCGTCACAGCCAGCGACATTCCACGCTAAACGGACGCAGTCTGCCGACCGACCGGGACGCCGGGCGGACATCAGAGGTGTTAGAGGCAGGGTTGTGCTGGACTCAGAGTCGGCAAGTCAAATTTGACTCAAAACTGACTCAACTAAACTTGGTCAGAGATGAGCGCTGTTAAGAAAAAATTAGGGCTAAATTAGTCAGAGTCGAGCTGCATTAACCCCGCGCCGGACCCGAGTGCTGGGCCCACCTTCCTCGGGTCCGGGGGGGGGGGGGTCGACACCCCCCGCTAACTAGGCTTCTATGGGATCTAGATAAAAAACAAAAATACTGCTCGAGAGCCTTTCAAAAAACATTTGGAAACTATTTTGGTGAAATTTTTATCAGGTCAATATAAGAGTCACCAGAGGTAATCAAAGGCCAGATTTTTCAGATTTAGGAGTTAGCTCCAGATATCCCCAATTATCTCGGCAACTATACTAGCTAGGAGCAAACGGTCTAAAGCAATCGAAGGCTATTGAAATTTCTAATCGCCAACACGTCCTCAAATTTGAACTCAGATTAATAGGCTTCAGAGATCATCGAAAGTCAAAAGGGCTATTTTTGGCCAAAACTGTTTTCACTAATACCTGTTTACTTAATTGAAATAAGTAAACCTAGAAATGTGACCTCAGGTGAAGGTCAAGTGGTGACCCAATAAGGTTATGTTGCACATTGGAAGGCGTGTCTCGACGAGACAAACCCATTGGTGCCGTTGTCACATATCTATCTTTGTTTTATAGAGAGTTATTGACAAAAAGGTGTTGGTGACCTCGGACGACCTCGGCTGACCCTATAGGGACAACAGAACAAAGACTGCACCATGGTATTGAAGAAAAGCCTAAGATAACATGATACAGACGGAAATTGACTGATGTCAAGCGTATCCTCAGAATGGAAAGCATTCGAATATTTCCCCGTTGACTTATAATGGAGATTTAAATAAATTGACCTGACCTTAGGTCACCGATATAAAAAATATCGGCGACATACGAAATGTAGGTAGTCGTGCTCTGATGAAATAATGTAAGTACGAAACCGATCGGCCGAAAACTGTGGCTTTGGTAGGACCGCAAACCTTTTGGAGGTGGGGGTCACGTGACCTAGTCTGGTGACATCTGACATGACATGACATGTCACAAAAATAGCGAGAGCGACAAAAATCGCTTGCAAAAGTTGTGTAGTTTAGGAATGAATAAGTATACTGAAATTTTCATACTAAAACATTTCAAAACATCTTAATATGTTTTAAAATATTTCGCGTAAAATAACCCATCGTGGAAACGGCTAATGGCTATCTCAGTTAAAAAACCGACATTAAGGTGAAACATTCCCTGCATTAAAAATAGTGAAATTTAGTTGAGTCAGGGACGAGTCACATGGATGTCTCTTGAGTCAGAGTTGAGTCACTTGGATGCTGCTCCAGTCAAAGCTGAGTCGACTCATTCTCTTACGAGCCAAAGTCACATATGAAGTACAAAACATGTTCAGAGCAACTAAATAATAAAGAGGTCCAATCCATGTTCTAGAGTGTGAGGGTGTGAGTTCAGGTGCTTTTCAAACCCTTAGCATAGACGTGCACTGCCAAGTAGGTGAGAACCTGTGATGATATGAAATGCATACTTTGGGATATGAAAGGCCCAAAGCTCTGACAGGATCAGTCAGAAATACATGTTATTTGGTTGACAGTGTGTTCCACGTTAATAAATAATTCCCATGTGAGATTTAAGAACCAATGTGCAAAAACTAGTTACCTGATTCCCTTTGTCTCCTCCAAATAAAGAAAAAAGAATGACGATGTGAACAGATATTCTTGTAAATAGGTACCCTTTTTGTGCATTTATCAATCTTAACCAAAAGTGATTGCCTAACCCGTGCCCACTGCCCAATGCCCATGGTCTGTGAGTGATTGACTCGTCCCCATATAATAATATACGACGTACCTACATCCGTGACCCTGCGACGGCCCACGCCTACCGGCGGGGCCGGGTGCCGTACCGTTGCCCGGTACCGCAGTGCGGCTCGCGTGAGTGACATGCGGCCCGGTGACCGGGCCGTGCCGGCCGAATCGGAAAATGCCCTGCACATTAGCGGAGCAGAATGTGGCAGGCACCTGGTTCCAGGCGGGTGCCGCACCCGCGGGCGCGGCCGGGCTGGGGCGGGTAAACTGTTGACGGCGTGCCTTGCGTCCCCACGCGTGTGTGCCGGGCGCTAGGGGCGGTGGCGGTGCCCCGCGCTGGGTCCGTTGGGGGCGTGCGCGGCTTGGGCCCTCCCTTGCCAGGGGGGCTCCGCTCTGGTCCTGGTCTGTGGGCCTTCTTCGGCGCTGGCGGGTGGCCCGGCTGCCTGGTTTCCCGTCATCGGTGCGGGCCAGCGACCTGGGTCAGCGCCGGCCCAGCGTGCGTGCCGGCCCTGGACCCGGTACGCCGGTGACCGTCCCCGTGGTGGCCCATCAGCAGTTGTTTTTATTTACCGTCATGGGCCGGGATCGATAAATGAGCGCGGCCGGGGGCACCTGTGCTTACAGCAAGCCCGGAACAGTTATTGGATACTCAACTCAGGCCCCAGGCTTTGGACGGGAAACTTTATCAATCCACTCAGCCTGGCGAGGAAACCTCCTCTTCCTTCCACATCCTCTCTCGCTCTCGCTCATCGCTTCCGCTCGCTCCTCTTCTTCTATCTCTCTTTTCTTCCTCCTCCTCTCCTCGTCTCTCATTCTCATCTTCTTCCCTCTTCCTTCCCTCAGACTCTCTCTTCTCTCCCTCCCCTCTCTCCTCTCTCTCTCTCTCTCTCTCTTTCGCTCTCCCTCGCTCCTCCTCGCCTCTTCAACTCGCCTCCTATCAACATCGCTCTCTCGCTCTCTCGCTCTCTCGCTCTCTCGCTCTCTCTCTCTCGCTCTCTCGCTCTTCCGCTCTCTCGCTCTTCGCTCTCCTGCTCTCCTGCTCTCCTGCTCTCCTGCTCTCCTGCTCTCCTGCTCTCCTGCTCTCCTGCTCTCCTTGCTCTCCTGCCCCTCTCCCTGCTCTCCTGCTCTCCTACTGCTCTCTCTGCTCTCCTGTCTCCTGCTCTCCTGCTCTACCCCTCTGCTCCTCCGTGCCTCTCCTGCCTCTCCTGCCTCTCCTGCTCTCACTGCCTCTCTGGCTCTCATGCTCTCCTGCCTCATCCTGCCATCCTGCTCTCGCTGCCTCTCCACGGCCTGCTCTCCTGATCTCCCTGCTCGTCCTGCTATCACTGCCCTCCCGTCGCTCTCTCAGCTTTGGTCTCTCCGTTCTCTTGTCTCTGTCTCTGTCCTCTGTCTCTGTCTCTGTCTTCGTCTCTGTCTCTGTCCTCTGTCTCTGTCCTTGTCTCTGCTCTGTCTCTGTCTCTGTTGCTGTCTCTGTCCCTCTGTCTCTGTCTGTCTCTGTCTCTGTCTCTGTCTCACACCCATCTACCCACCAAAGCTGCTCCCTTCTCTGAGACCAGTGTATATACCTGATTGTCTGGCTATCTGCAGATGAGTGTCTGCATCAGGGGGGGGGGGGTGTCAGTACCCAAGGACCAATTACCGGCGAATGATCAGGAGACATCCACCGTGGCCCAACTGACTTTCACTAATTCGATTTGCTCTGCGCCAGCCGCCTTGGGATTGTCCGTCTGGCGTCTGTTGGAGCCATCCCTGCGTTATAACACCCATTTCTGCGTCATACCACCCACTGCTGCGTCATAAGCCCACTGCTACGCCATAAAACCCACTGCTGCTCCCTGCGTCATACCACCCACTGCTGCGTCATAGAACCCACTTCTGCTCCCTGCGCCATCTTATTACTGCATGTGGGTAACTTGTAAAGAAGCTTGTTTGCTCGAAGACCGGGTAGCTCCGAGCCAGTAATGTAGGACGTCATTTAAACGTCCAGCTCCATTCCGTGTCTCAGCAGGCCAACTGTTGCTAAATAATGATCCCGAATGAGATTCAATCACAGAAGTTAAGTGCTGCGAGTGCTGCGAATGTGCCGTCTAAAGAGGTCGGCCAACTTCCAGCAGCCGACCGGCATCGATGAGCCTCCCACACTCGGCGTGATTTAGATCAGTCTTCGAGCTCCGGACAGAAAGCAGTGCGCCTGGGTCGCCTGAACGGCGTCGTTACACCCACATCTGAAGGGCGTAAATTGTGTGAGATGCCATCCGGCTGCTGCGACCAGCTCCGTTCACCGTCGATGAAGACATAGTTACGGCCTGGTTTTATCCGGCTGTTTTGACTGCGGCCGCTGTCTCGTCCAGCATCATGGCCTGTCGCAGTGCGGCTCGGGGTAAACGGAAACACTAACAGGGGGAGCTGGGCTACACAGAGGAAGGAAATGATGGGTAGGTATGTACAGGGTGTAACACAATTATCCGGACGTCATGTCTTCCACTCTTATCGAAAGGCGTCTGCTTCGGTTGTAATGGCTGCATGTCCAAGTTGTTGCGCAGGTGGCGGTAGACCATCATGTGGGAGGTCATGCAGCCTGTCTATGTGAGCTGTCGGACCAGTTTCGGAGTCACTTGGTGACGTTTCTCTGCCGCTATCATGATGGCTGTCTTGGCCACTGGGTGGAGAGCGGCCTTGTGGCCGCGGCCGGGCTGGGCCTGCAGACCAAGCCCCATCTTGTCACCTTGTCACGTTTCAGCCAGACGTGCAGCTGGCTTCCTTCTGCTGATGACCAGCTGCCAACAGACTATCTTCTGGCTGATCTTCTGCGAAAGGAGAGGCTGCATTCTTTTCTCATTGTGTCCCTGGACGAAAACTGACAAGTGACTTCGGCGGTGACCCGTCCCGTACTGAGGGCTTGGGTCACCGCCCAAAGGTCATATCGCCCGGGCAGTGTGGGGTGGAAGCGCAGGTACGGACTCATCAAATTTCCCTGCTCCTACCTTCACACAGGAACGAGTGCGAGCGGAAACTGCGCAAAAATATATGTCCGGATAATTTTGTTACACCCTGTATGTATAAATTGTACATATATGCCTACGTTGGAATTGACTTTGACTTCGAAACTACATTCGCTTATTTAAGCATAACAGTGATAGACAAGATCTGACGTCCGGGAAAACCGTGGACAATTCTAAGAAGTGCCATGCCGACACCCGACAGCCATGTTCAGCGAATGGCTAGCAATTCGTGGCCGTTGGCGTGAATCATAGAACAAGTTCAAGCAATACGAGCCAAGCCAATGACAGTTGACAATGGCAGTGGTACGGGAGCAATACATAAATAAATAAACTCACAAGCATGCGTTATCATTGTTAGACAGTACAATTGTGCGAGCCTTAGGAGATATACTCCAACAATGTTTGCTTTGTTCTGATCTTCCTTACATTCGAATGCTTGCACGTTATGTGTGATGATTCAGTTTCACCAACCAATAGTTTGGTTCTTACTGCGAGTGATATAAGTACTGGAACCCTTTGTCGGGTGTGATGGCTCACCCAGTCCCGTTCAGCACTACCCTGGTCCAGCACCGTCCAGCACCGTCCCCCAGCACGTCCAGCCACCAAATCCGAGCCAGCACCGCCCAGCTTCCGTTCCACAGCTTTCCGTCCAGCCTCCGTCCAGCTCCGTTCCAGCCCCTCCGTCCAGCACCGTCCCAGCCCCCTTCCCAGCACCCGGTCCAGCACCCGTCCAGCCTCCATGCCCAGCTCCGTCCAGCTCCGTCCAGCTTCCGTCCAGCTCCGTCCAGCCTCCTTTCAAGCCTCCGTCCAGCACCGTTCCAGAATCCGTCCCAGCACCGTCCAGCACCGTCCCAGCCTCCGTCCCAGCCCGTCCAGCTCCGTCCAAGCTCCGTCCAGCTTACGTCCAGCTCCGTCCAGCTCCGTCCAGACAGTCAAAGCCCCTTTCAGCCCCTTCCATCCAGCTCCGCGGTCCAGCTCCGTCCCAGCTCCGTCCAGCCTCCGTCCCCAGCCTCCGGTTCAGCTCCGTCAGCCACCGTCCCAGCACCGGTCCAGCCTCCGTCCAGCCTCCGGTCCAGCTCCCGTCAGCACCGTCCCAGCTCGTCCAACTCCGTTCAGCTTCCGCCCAGCATACCCGTCCAGCACTCCGTCCAGCAACCGTCCAGCACTGTCCAGCCTCCGTTCCAGCCTCCGTCCAGCCTCCGTCCAGCCTCCGTCCAGCTTCCGTTCAGCCTCCGTTCCAGGCACCGTCAGCCCCCTTTCCCAGCTCGGTTCCCAGCCAACCGGTCCAGCTCATCTCAGCTCCGTCCAGCCTCGTCCCAGCTCCGTCCAGCTCCGTCCAGGACCCGTCCAGCACCGTTCCAGCAACCGTCCAAGACCGTCCCAGCACTTCCAGCCACCGTTCAGGACCGTTTAGCCCAGTCGGGCAGTCTCAGGTGTTAGCTCAGGGTCCCATGTGGCGGCTTTCTGCTCGGATGTCGTTGCCGGATGAAGCCAATTGACGTGGCTTGCTCCTCGTCCGTATCCCGGAGGATGAAGCCAATAGACGTGGCTTGCTCCTCGTCCGTATCCCGGAGGAAGGGGCCAATAGACGTGCACTGTCCCCCGGGGGTGGTATCCAGCAGAGAGCCAGGAGCAGCGAGCGACACAGGTGGGACCAACCGAATGGCAGAACGGTGTTCAGATATAGGAGAGGCAGGCGATGTTATGAGAGCAGGCGATGTTTGGATATATGAGAGGCAGGCGATGCGGTGTAGATACACAGAGTAACTGTATACAGTCTATCTATCTTAATCAAATGCTTTCTCTGTATTTTACTTAATTTATTACATTCGTTGTTCGATCATCCGCATTTAAAAAGACTAAAACTGCATAAGAATAAAGGACAATTGGGATGCTTGATGCCCTGATTCCAGTGGCAAATCAGGGTCATACTCGCTAGAAGTTCACTAAAAACTCGAATAGATTGACCAGCCAATCTCTGCTGCCGTGCTGCTCTCCTCCCAAGAGACTGTCCTAACTCTCACCAATTGTCTGCCTATTACCGTAGCCAGAAGAGACGAATAGAGTGTGCGATTGGTAGGTGGAAAAGAAGAGGGAGAGTGAAGCTGTATAGGCTCGGACCTTTCTCAGTGCAGGACGCTGGTGACATTTGGAGATCCTTGTTGACGAGCTCGTCACTGGTCTTCACCAAGCGGGGCTCAGTTGGTAAAATCGTGTCAGATAGGTTCATCGAAAGTCACACCGGATCACCGCAGCGCCGGATCACACGGTTTAACATGTGATCCCGCAAGTAGCACACAGGTCACACCGAAGTCACTGCTAAGTGATGATACGAGCTGAGCCGGACCTGACTTAACCGATGGTGATGAGGATTGTTGTTTTAGGGCGCATCGACTGCTCGTGGTCACTTAAAATTCTGCCGTCCAGTCCAACAGGAATTGCGCGATCGGGTGGTGAGGTCAGGAACCAAGCGCAACAAGCTTTGCTTAGCGCGGGTCCTGACCTCGGAAAGCCATCCATACAAAACATTCGGACTACATTTATAAAAAAAATCCCAGACATGTCTTAACCGAGATCCCAGATATATCGAGTCTCTTATCATGAGACTCGTAGCTGTGAAAATCTCGGTAACAAATGTGATAGTTCACTGGTTTCGACTCGCTGTTTCATAAACGCAGACTATTTGTCTTCCCCTGTCATCCCCTCAGCTCGTGGTCCTGAGGCATTCATCACTGACTCGACCCACTCCACCCCGCCCCGCTCCCAGACACCGTCTCCGTTGTAGTTGATACCGCCCTGATCGGGCCTCTTCCGTCATACCAGGAGCAGAGTCCCGGGTGGGAGAAATGGGTGGCGCGCTGACTCCGATTGGCGGACGCAGTCAGCTAGCCTAGCTGGCAGGGTTGTGCCCGATGACGCGTAATTGACTCAAGTTATCACTCTTTTGTACTTGATTCCTCACGGTTCGGGCAGGGTGCCAGCAGCGTGCCGAGCGCTGCCGGTAGGCGATGATCTAGATTTGATGATCTAGATTTATGTAGAAGGTGCAATTCAACGTCAAATCTTACAGCTGTTCCTAATCTTGCACCTCAACTGACCCGATCCCGACACCTGACATTCCTCCCTTATCAGTTGTGATGGGCTGCCCTCAAGCCACGGGAGCAGCTCGAGTCAATTGCACAATATCGAGCACAACCCTGCTAGCTGGCCAAGAAGGTGCTACTGTGCGCCTCAGCAAGGAACTGTCTGAATGGAGGATAGATACATCATACAAGAGATACTCTCAATGGCGAGTTTTACGAGCAAGCGTGACACCTTGGTGGGGTGACTTGAAGTCATGCCTAATTTGCACCGCGTCTGAGCCGCCACTGGAGTCTCCCCTTGAGTCTCCCCTGAAGTCTCCTCTGGAAGTCTCCCTGGAGTCTCCCCTGAAGTCTCCTCTGGAAGTCTCCCTGGAGTCTCCCCTGTAGTATCTCCTGGAGTCTCCCTGGAGTCTCCCCTGGAGTCTCTCTTGGAAGTCTCCCTGGAGTCTCTCCTGGAATCTCCCTTGAGTCTCCCCTGGAGTCTCCCCTGGAGTCTCTTCCTGGAGTCTCCCCTGGAGTCTCCCCTGGAGTCTCTTCTGGAGTCTCTTCTGGAGTCTCCCCTTGAAGTCTTCCCTGGAGTCTCCCTTGAGTCTCCCCTGACGTCTCTAAAGGATTCATCCCTGGAGCCGCTCCTGGTAGTCTAATTGCCGGCTGAAGAATGATAAGTGGCCCTGCTGACCAGAGCATCGCCCGAGGTGGCTTCCTCCGGCAGCGACCAGCAGTAGGTCGATCAGACAGACGAGACACTGTCACCCGTCTTCACAGAGTGGTCTTACAGCGACCAGCAGTAGGTCGATCAGAGAGACGAGACACTGCCACCGTCTCACAGGTGGTCTTTACAGCGACCAGCCAGTAGGTCGATTCAAGAGAGACGAGAACACTGCCAACCTGTCTTCACAGAGTGGTCTTACAAACGCGACCCGCAGCAGTAGGTCCGATCAAGAAAGAGACGAGACACTGGCCACCGTCTTTCACAGAAGGTGTCTTAACAGCCGACCAAGCAAAGTTGGTCGATCAGAGAGACCGGAAGACACTTGCCCACCGTCTCAACAGAGTGGTCTTACAGCGAACCAGCAGTAGGTCGACAGAAAGAGAACGAGACACTGTCACCCGTTCCACAGAGTGGTCTTGACAGCGAACCAAAGCAGTAGTCGATCAGAAGAAGACGAGACACTGCCACCCGTCTTCAACAAACAGAGTGTCTTTACAAAGCGACCAGCAGTAGGTCGATCAGAGAGAACGAGAAACACTGCCACCGTCTAACAGAGTTGGTCCCTTACAGCGACCAAGCAGTAGGGTCGATCAGAGAGAACGAGACACTGCCAACCTCGCCGTTCCTTTCAACAGAGTGTTCCTTACCAGCTGACCAGCATAGGTCCCCCGATCAGAGAGACGAGAACACTGCCACCCGGTCTCAACAAGTGGTCTTAACAGCGAACCCAGCAGTAGGTCCCGATCAGAGAGCGATACACTGCCACCTGTCCTTCACAGAGTGGTCTTAATAACAGCGACCACAGTAGGGTCCGATCAGAGAGACGAAGAACACTGTCACCCGTCCCCTTCACAAGAGTGGTCCTTACAAGCGACCAGCAGTAGGTCCCGATCAGAGAGACGAGAACTCGCCAACCCGTCCTTCACAGAGTGGTTCTTAACAGCGGCCAGCAAGTAGGGGTCGATCAAGAAAGCGAACACTGCCACCTGTCTCAACAGAGTGGTCCTTACAGCGACCAGCAGTAGGTTCCGATCAGAGAGACGAGACCTGCCACCCGTCTTCACAGAAGGTGGTTTACAGCGACCAGCAAGTAGGTCGATCAGAGAAGAACGAGACACTGCCACCCCCGTCCTTTCACAGAAGTGGTCTTACAGCGGACCAGCAGTAGGTCGATCAGACAGACGAGACACTGTCACCCGTCTTCACAGAGTGGTCTTACAGCGACCAGCAGTAGGTCGATCAGAGAGACGAGACACTGCCACCCGGTCCTTCACAGAGTGGGTCTTACCAGCGACCAGAGTAGTCGATCAGAGAGACGAGAAAACACTGCCCCGTCTCCACAGAGTGTCCCTTAAACAGCGACCAGCAGTAAGTCGATCAGAGAGAAACGAGAACAACTACTGCCAACCGGTCTTGTCCTTCACAGAGTAGGGGGGGGGGTCCCCCCCCCCCTTAATTGACCACTCCCCTCTAACACCGCCCGCCTCCACCACCGCCCAACAGCCCTGCCCTCCCCCCCCCAAGCACAGCCGCTGCCCCAACACCTCCCCCGCCCAGCCATCCCGTTACCCCCCTCCCCCAGCGCCGGCCAGCACCCCACACCTCACCCCTCACCCTCACCCCGCCCCCGCCCGCCACCATCGCTTGCGGATAATTCGACGAGACATTTGTGGCTGTCATAGGTGGTGGATAGTTAACCTGGTTATCGTGCTAATGGATAAAAAATTTGGAGAGTTACGGATATTAGTGGTGTTTGTATATATTCTCTGAAAGGTGTTTTTCTTCACACGTTAAGTTATAGTTTACACGCTGGTTTCGTTTCGCATTCGTCAGCATGATTTTGTTACCAGAGGAGAATATCGAACCCTGAAAAAATGATGATTCCTGATAGGAATAGTCTGTTCATAACGGATCAATAAGTACTTACTATGGCGCCATAACTGTCCGGATAAAATCGCCGGTTGGTCGTTAAATAGTTATCTAGATGAGATTCAGTGAGGAATGGCTTTCCATTCCCCTGACTACGTTCAGTTCCAGACTAGTAAAACAAGTTATTCAATCACTATAAGTTATAACTCACATCTAAGGTCTCTTCCCTCTGTGCGAATTACTGCTCCAGAAAAACAGCTAGAATGTTGTCAACTATTCGTTGTCATTGATCAATGAACAGAGAACATGGACAGCCTTGGACAGCGCTTAATGACAGCCTTCGCACTGGTGCAGGGGGTCATTTGGCCCCTGAAGCTTTCTCGGGACTAGAGAGAGAAGAGTGACTTTTAGTGCCACCGAATTTAGTACAGCTGTTTGAGCATCAATTACCAACATTGTGGAACAGTTTTGACCTGAGGTCATCTCTGATCAACTATCCAGGTCACGTCAACTGACCTTATCTCCAAAAATATTTGCGGTCGTGTCAAAGCCACAGTGTTTGCTTGAAATGTTCGAAACTTTACAAGGATTCATAAGATTATATGTATCTATACGATTTTTATATCTCTGAATTTGCATACATCCCTGACCTTTTTTTCATGTCAATTTTGTGAATTTGTTATACATCGTTAGCCAGGTCAATTTCCTGACCACTCCATTACTATTCAGAGAATATGCATTAGATCAGGTCAGTTCTATCAGAATCACGTTATTTTAGCTCAATTCTCGATGACCTAGGTGCATTGTTAACTCAGTGACCTCTGCAAGGTCAGCTGAGGTCGCCTGAGGTCACCAGCACTATGTTGTCAATACTTCTTAACGCATAACAGATAATTAGCCACTGTGCTTGTCTCATCGAGACGCATTGCCCCATATGCAACGTGACCTACCTGGTTTTAATTTGGTGACCTTGACCTGAGGTAAAATTTTGAAGCTGATTTAACACATTCACTATCAAATTACAATCTGTTTCGAAGCGTATTGGTGATCTAAACACGATTGTGTTACAAATATTGCTCTGTGTTCAACTGATACAATGCTATTCACACAAAATATATTTGGAAGATAATGCAATCGTTACCTTCGGTGACTTCTGGAGCCTAAATTATTGACCGGAGTTAAGTTTGAGGACACTGATGGCTGTTCAATTTTTCAAGAGCCTACGAGTTATTTTCCGTGTGTTCTTAGCCATCATAGTTCCCAATATATTTAGGTATCTCTGGAGTTAAGTCCTATAATTGACAAAAATTGACCTTTGATGATCTCTGACGACCTCAATATTAACCTGAGCCAAAACATGCACAAGTAATTTCGAATATCCTTGTCAAGATCTTTCGAAAACTTTGTCCGCGTCCTCCTAGTCCTCTTAGTTTTCCAGTTAGTATGGGATCTTTTTGATCGATGCGCGGATTTACTTTATTCGATCTGATTTCAGCTACGGGAAAGAAACTAAACGGCATAATAGCCGTTTTCACGATAGCTTATTTTGCGCGAAATGTTTTAAAATGTTTCAGTGGTAGCCGCTTTCACGATGGACTTAATGGTGAAAAAATGTTTTAACCCTCGCCCTATGGTCCCATACGGCGAGGGTTAAAACATTTCTCGCAAATTAGCCCATCGTGAAGACGGCTACCACTGAAACATTCTAAAACATTTTAAAATGTTTTAAAACATTTCGTGGAAAATAAGCCATCGTGAAAACGGCTAATGCTAATTGCAACAACATTCAGCAATAGGCAATTTGAAAGGCAATACAGTATCATAAGCTCTTCCAGGCAATTATGTTTTTTGTTGCAGTCATTTGTATAAAATATAAACAAATATAATATTTACTTGTATCATATTCTAGTACAATTTTGACAGCTTTACTTGACAATATTTTCTTTTTGTGATAGACACTGGCAGCAGACAAAAGCGAACATCTGCACTTAGCTAATTGCATGGAATATATGATATTTCCTCTAAAAATGTTTACCACGAATTTCACAGAAAGCCGATGGTTCAGATAAATGATACTATAAGTGAATTATTCCAATTGTAAGCATGGATAGTTTTAATATTAGAACTCAAATATAAGGAGAGCTGTGAGCTGAACAGTATCAAATGCATGTAAGTACGTTTCTACAGATAATGTTATTCCGACCTTTTTGGGAGTGTTTCTTTTATCTATTTTGGTTTTCAAATGCCCTCACCTGATGCATACAATTTCAAATAAATCTAAGAAGATTACAAGCATATATTCTGCGTCGATCTGTCAAAACTGTCCGCTCGAACAAATTACTTTTCCATGCTCCACTCCGGCCTCGCTGTCAGGCAGCCGGCGACAATACGGGCGATGACTCGGCCGTCTACCATGTCAATCTCGCCTCTACGGCAACACGACCTTATGTCAGCGGCAGCTCATATTGACGTTGGCGATGAATGCTGAGCGGTAAGGAGACTGTGATGGGACTTGATGGCTGTCAAGTGTCGGGAGCATGTTGATGACGTCACAGGAGGGCTGCTGCGGGAGCAGAGTGGGGTGGTGGTGGTGTGGGTGAGGTGGTGGTGGTGGGGCGGGGAGGGTGGCGGGGGTGGAAATGCGGACATGGGGCTCTGATTGAGACATTGCCTTTGTTTGTTTTGCGTGGGTTGAAATAGAATCCAGTTCCCTGCAAAACTGGCTATTGTGATGCACTTCGGGTATGAGTTGCGGTACCTTACCATAAATCCTTAATCCATCACATTCACACATCACCACATACAGCTGACTCATATTTTTATCACCCGCAACACTGCAGTCTATTTAACTGCACCCCAATTCTCGTCCCACAGTTCCACAGAAGCCCTTGGCTGCCATCCCAGAATGACACTCGAATCTTCCCACCATCTGAAAGTCTGAAAGATCGTTAAGTCCTGTTGCAGCCTTCTGACCTTTTGCCATTTATGGCAAAAGGTCAGAATTATATGAATTACATCATTATATACTCGCAAGCGGAAGATTGAACTAATTTGTACATCCTCCTCGAAGTCTAATGACAGCCGGAACAGCGGGATCTGTTCAGAGCCGTGCAGTGCTGTGACACGCCCGTCCCTTAAATGACTGCCCCCCTTGTCCGGTGGGCAAGCGGTCTCATATCTTGCTTGCTCTGGTCACAGCAGATCACCTTCCCTAGGCTGGGACCATTAGGTAGGTTACCATACCATCCATCCATGGACCATGTGAGCGCGCGGACGACATTATGCGATTTTGAAACGTTGTGAAAACGTAATCCACAACTTTCTAAGAAGTCCATTCTAAAACCTATGTCACAGATCATCATCATGTTAAGGTAGACATTGGCTATGAAATGTTGTACATTTAAGAACATCCACCTCGGACCAGAGCCCAACTCCCGTAAATCTGATACCAGCCTCGGACAAACGCCCACTACAGAGGGCAGCCAGACGGCCGCCTGCTGTTTTTCGCTTCCGTCGCCGCGGGGCACTGCTTGTCAGCCATTGACATGGCACAACTGGCTGTCACCCCCGCTGCATAGGAACACAAGACGTAAATATCGCCAGGAGAGGCGGAAAAACTCCGCGGGCAGGCACGTAGCCAAGAGGGGGGCGGGGGCGGTCGCTCTCCCCCTGGAGGCTCGGCGGGCCCTTTTCGGCGCGCGCAGGTCGCCGAAAAGGGCCGACGAGACCGCGCGAAGCACGGTATCATGGGCTCTATAAGAGTCGAGAAGACTACGCGAAGCGCGGTCTTTTGAGAGTTTAGAGCACTTCAAAGGTTCTTTAGGGGCACCAGGGCCCTCTCTGAAAGACCAAAGGGCCCTTGGATGTTCAACAGATCCCTGTATGTATCTGTCAATGGGGCCCTTGGACAAGACGAAAGGGCCCCTGAGCGGGTCAGATGACCCCCTGAACATGTCGAATGAGCACCTAGCCAGCACAGAGGGCACCTGTAAAGTTCAAAGGGCCCCTGTGCAGGTCAGAAGGGCCCCTGACCAGACCGAAAGAGCCTCTGAACAGGCCAGAGTGTCCCTGATTACGTAGAATGGGCCTCTATCCAGCACAGAGGTACTCCTGGACAGGTCGGAGAGACCTCTGAGCATGTCGGCAGGGTGAAAACAGTCAGTGCAGTCCCTGACCAGATCAGAAGAGCCCCTGAGCAGGCTGGAGGGCCCCTAGACAGACCAGAGTGAGAGGGCCCCTTGCAATTTCAATGGTTCTCTGTGTAGATCAGAGGGGGTCCTGGATAGACCAAAGGGGCCCTCGGGTGGCTAATAAAGGCCCCAAACATGCCAAATTGGCAGATCCTGGCCTGTACCTGGTTCATGGGCCTCTCTGAGGCAGGGGGATGAACAGGTAGGCTCGCTTAGTGTCGTGGTTGTCCCGCTGGCATGCTCGCGGTCCAATTGTTTTTAGGAGGCACTCTGGTTGGCCAGACACGATTGTCCGTGTCTCGAAGCCATAAGTGTGTTAAAAATAAAGATATTGCTTTGCAATTTGGTTTGGATGTCATCCATATTTAGATCCTAACATTTGTTCGGTATTTGGACAATCTCATATTGTTGATTTTGCCGTTTTTTCAAAACAAATAGTGTTTTTAATTATAGAGGTCAAAACCCAAATCCTTGAAAATCCGAGATAGTCATCATGATGAATATGTATTAACGTTTTTTAAATTTAATTTTCATTTGGCATCAAAACTCGATTCTCTACAATTTGTCAATAATTTATCGTTTTTCTATCAAAAATGACATGTCATGACGCAATTAAAACGTTATTTTCCCCCAAAGTACCACATGATTTTCTGTGAAATTGGTGAGAAGACGTCACAATGATGCAGTATAAGGTAATAACAGTGTCATACTTATATTTATCAAAATTTTCAGGAAATTTGAAAAAATACACAAGGGGGGAATTCACCGACAGTGGGGTGTGGCTTTAACCCTTGCCAGTGCAGGGGATGCTACCGTTCGTTTTTCGTTAATAACTCGCTATTTATCAACTATTTGCCATGCAAATTAGAGTACCCTACATTTCTTAGCAATTTGACACATACTCTGAATATGTACAAATTATACACCGATGACCCGTGGACCAATGGTCTGTTTCTTAAGATCATGTCATGCGCAACTGACTTCCTGTAGTATAGATGGTTGGAACTTATACAGTTTCCGATTGTTTGTTGTTCAGGAGCATATTCACAGGCGTTAAATGGTAATATGTATTATTTCTACTGAGATCATTACCTTCGATGACCTGAGATTATTTAGTTTGGCCTCTACAAGCAGCACGTTATTTTTAATAATCGAAGTTCTAGCTCAATTAGGGGCGAGACACCAGGGAGATCGTACCCCCTCCCCTTGCACCGTCACGTAGGTATCGGACCCTGCACTGGCGAGGGTTAAGCACAAATGGGATATAGCTTGACGAGGTGTATACTCTACCATTAACTCTAGTCTCAGGGTTGTGCTCGACTCAAATTTTATTCGACTGACTCGACTCATTTCATTTATAAAAGACACTGAATCAACTCTGACTCATTGTCTGATAAAAATCTTGTACTTGACTCGACTCTGACTCACTCACTCCGGCTTCGACTTTACCCCTGACTTAACTCTGACTCAAGGCAAAATGAGTCGACTCAAAGTTGAGTCGACTCATTTTGACTAAAAAACATAAATAAATATTGCGGGGGGGGGTTGCGGTCGAAATATTAGCTGTCACGATGGATTATTTAGCGAGATAGTGTTTTAAAAACATCTTGAGTTGTTTTGATTGTTTTGTATGAAGTTATAGTATTATACTTTTCTTATCTTTCCTTAACTACCCTCTTTTTGCAAGCGAAAAATTTTGTCTTGAATGTCTTTTCAGAATAAAGTATGTTACAAAAAATTGCGGTTTGGTGGTAATTAGGAAGAAATAATTATGTGTAGGTTAGCTGTGGATGATCTCACCTACTGAACTTTTCATGAACATCTGAAACACTATCGGTCTCGGGCAGCTATTTGGTCGCTCAAACAAGCGACACTCCCTCTTCACTCATGGATCGTTCTCCAGCGAATCGCTTCTAGCGCATATTGCGCTCATTTGCGAATGCAGACCGTGATTTTCATGACGCTTGCCAGATGGTAGTAACAATACGGCGATATGCTAACTGGAACGAACGGACGTCTAGACGCATCAATGTTCTATAAAAACACGAACAATTTATGTACACATATCTTGTAATGAGCTCATGCTATTTTTTTTTTTTTATGTTAGTCATAACTCTTGCATAAATGATAAATCGCCTAAATCAGTAATTTATTTTTCTTGGATAATTTCGATACATAAAATTTCAAACTAAACATTTCAAAAACATCTTAAGATGTTTTAAAACATTTCGCGCAAAATATTATCCATCGTGGAAACACGGCTTATTATAAAGCTATTCTTTTTCCATGTGTCCTAGTACGTTGTTTCAACTTGTCAGCATCTCGACATCCTCGTCGCGAACTTTCAACAAACTCATTGGTCTGAGATAATGAGTTGACTCAATTTGATCAGGGGACTTCAACTCTGACTCAAACCGAAAATATATGCGACTCAACTCTGATCTCGTCTCAACAACACAAAATTGTTTTGACTGACTGCAAACTCTGACTGCAACTACTCTGAGTCAGGAGTTGAGTCTAAGATTGACCTCTCGACATGTGTCGAGCACAAGCCTGCTAGTCTTATTTGTATGTTGAACTGAGGTCCACCGTTTTATTGTTTCAAATCCGGTTGGACTTGGAAAACATATAAATTTATGTCGGGCATTCTTGGACATTTTCCTCCTGAAAGCCAGTAACACTAATATTGGAAGAAATAACATTTTAACGGCCTATCTTTCTGACTTGATGGCCACAAGGTTTCACACTAGCTCCTAGGTGTAACATGGCCAAAGTTGAAATAAAATAAACTGCTTATAGAGGAGAACACAAAATGCACTAAATAATCGTGCAAACTGAAGCAAAATGAGTGTTTTGTATGTTATGTTTTTGAGTTTAAGAAACAGTGCTGTAATGGCTTTGAGAAGCTAATACGACGGGGTGAATCACCAAGAAAAAGGCGTTATGTTTGTCCCAGAAAACGCTGCTCCGGTATCAGTTTTATATGTTGGATATAATTTGTCCAAAATACTTCTGTTTTATTCCCAATGAACAGTAGAGTAACAGGTTCCGCTCAAATAGAAATTGTATTGTGCAGGTTTCTGAGTACTTCTTCGATGTGCGATCATGGTATCTCGATCTGCAGTCTCGTCAGAACAGGCTGAGAGCAAAGCCTTTTGTTACTATCAGGTGGACCTATGATTCCAAAATGCTCCCGGACTTGACTCTTAGAAGCATTCAATGAACATATTAGCTTGTTAAGTGCTTTTCATGAAATGACTGTTCAAGTTTTGATGTTAGTGCACAAGTTGGTTTAACTTTGTTTAGATTATATCGCACCTGTTTCCCCAGATCTGATGAGTAATTTCCTGCCGTCTTCATCAGCCCAATGATAGGTGGCATGGTAAGGCGCCACCGCCCCTGGGCTGTAAGCAGATGGGTGCTACACATTCATGAGACCCACAGATGAGTGCCGCTGGGCGTATGTGAATAACTATTGACGCCATATGATTGATGACTTCCGCTTCTTCTGCCTACAACGTATCGGTCCACCCCATAACGAGCAGGCTGTGATTGTTACTGCATTTCCTGAAGTCTGTCGGATGAAGAACATCAAATAAACCGATATTTTCTGCGTTAGCATTTATGATTGGCTCGTTATGGTTGCCGTGGTGGCAGATCTCTGCGCCCACAAGATGGCCACAGATCTCGCTTGTCAACCGAATTCGTTTTTTCTTAAAGGATTTATACGAGTTTCCGTCCTGAAAGGAAAATGCACTCTTTTGCAGTTGTATGGTTTTAAAACACGTTTAGACATATGAGATGAACCTCATTGCGTATTTATCCATTATTTTTCAGCAATTATCAGCGTATTAAACTTTGACTTTTTCAAACTTGTATCTGATAACGAGTACTTGATCGGGTGATTCTTCCCACACTTTAAATCTCTATCCTGGGGCGCATAGCCCGGGCGTAAGAAGGAGACGGCTGTCTATACCTCAGCAAGTACTGCAAAAAGTACGCGGTACGGCATCACCGCTGGCACTTTGAAACTCCTTACGTAAAAGAAGATGCATTTTCCAGAAAAAATGTGGTAAACGTGGGCTTCTTAACCACCTTTAATAAAGTTCGTTTTAAAGAACTCAATTATTTCTGGGAAAACCCGTATAAATCCCTTAATGCAATTTCTGAACATGACTGTAATGAAGTATATGAAGTATCGGCAAAAAGTCAACGGTTTCATTTAAAAGTTAGAATAGCAAATACGACCATGGAGTCGCTTAAGCAGTGATCTGGAGCGCGCGGTGTACTGATACAGTACTAGGTAATGTGATGTATTAGCATTCTAGCGAAATGTACAGTGTCAATCAACCGGCTGCCGGCAGGGTAATTATATCAGCGTATAGCATCAGTAATGCGCAAATGTGGAATACATCATGGTGGGTACATGCTCATCTGTAATTGCATCAGTGGTACAAGTGGAGCGCGGGAGCGAGAGTCTCCTCCCACTGAATTAAACCAGATTTTTTCTCATATATAACGCAGCCAGACCCGACCGGACCCTGACCGTACCCGACGGGACCCGACCGGACCCGACCGGACCCGACCGGACCCGACCGTAACGCTCTCCAGAAGCTTATATCTTTGGAATCCCGCATTCGATTGACAAGCGGTCTTCGTCATCTTATAGCCCCATTCGATCTTATGATGTTATTGACATGTTTTGTCTCACGTGAGTGGTCAGCATGGTGCGTGACACGTGCCTCGTCAGGGGTGTTAGAAAACGTTATTCTGCTATAGCTGAGAAACAGCTGGATCGATTAAGCTTAAATTAAAATGTGTGGTTTGAGACCACACCACTGGCAATGTTGCATAAGTCAAACTCTGGGGTCACACTGCACGTGCGAACGTGCACTCCTGTTCCGTCCAAGAAATTACTTGCACAATATCGTTGCAATACCGGACCTATATCTCGGCGACCAAAAGACGCAAGGAAAAGGTTAAGACACAGATGTGAAGAGAAACGATCCACCCGGCGTATGCACTGAGTGTCGATCAGCAGCGCGTGACACGTCCAAAGTTACTGGCTATACAAGCGCAAATTCATTGTTTGTGACGTTTTTACGACTTAAATCAGTGCGCGGCACCCGTGGGAGGTGAAGCGGTGTAACAAACGACAATGTGTAGACTATTGTACCGTCGTTAAAATTAATGCCAAAATTGAGGTTATAATGCAATATTTCGCTGTTAAAACCCACCTGTGTTACACGTATTGCCGATTTGATAATATTTCCTTCATTACACCGCCGTAGCGTCAAAACCAAGGGGTGCTTAACGATAACAATGATGCAGCTATAAAACACAATCAAATCCATTCAATACCCAACCAAAATATATTTTTGCTTACAAAGTGAAGCTTATAATGGGGTGCGGGACTGGTATTGGGTTTTTGCGCTTAACAAAATCACAATATTTCGATTTTAGTTACGATTGAATTGAGTGACGACGGCAAACAACAACATATTGAAACAATTGAAATGCATGATCGCACAAAACAAACCTCCCGTTGGCGGATACGAAATTGACGCGGGTTTATATTGGGCTCGCTCTCATTCGCCGTTAAACCCTCGCCGTCCACTGCACTCGCCTAATCGCCTAATCGCCGAATTTAAACATAGGGTCCTAGGGAACACGCACTGAATTGTGCGCCTAACGACCGAATGCGCGTATTAGGCGTGGTTCAGCTGATTTTTTCAGCCGCGTTTTGGGCTGAGCGGCGCAGAGTAGATCGCGGCAGCGATTGAAGTTGAGCTTTTTGTCGTTAGGCGTGCAAAAGGCTCTGCAACTGAATTGATCTTATTGCATTGTACGACAAGTTAAGTGCATTTCGCGCTGCGAAGTAGGCAAATGTCAAAACCGTTACAAACCATAGCATTGTGTTTCCAAAGGGCTGCAGACTTTGTGTGGGATGACCACATGTCTATTATTACTTTAGACGATAATCTTCGGAAGCTGAGTCTTCTCGAGTAGGAACGTTACTTATATATTGTGCCCGAAATTATAGAATAAACATGGCAACAGCAACGCAAATTGTATAGTATTCTGGAATGATTATTTCTCTCATATTCTCCAGTTTTACAGAACATTTAAATTAATTTCGTTCCGATATTTCTGCTTATTACTGACTTTGGTGCCGGTCCTTAAAACTTTAAAAGTTCTTTGGGCATTTATAATTTGTCTTCGCTTGATGCACGCACGTGCAATAAAGCCGTTATTAATATTTTAAAAAACAGTGTGGTACGCAATAAAATAATCAACCTAAAACCAACAACTTTCGCATTTTAATGCACTTTTGTCAGTCATGGCATCTCACATTCGGTGCCTAATTCGGTTGTTAGGCGCATAGTCAGCGCGCAGTCGGCGCGTATTGAAATTCGGCGATTAGGCGATTAGGCGTATGTGCGCAGTGGACGTCCACCTAAGGCGTCTTACTGGTAATGTATGGACGGCGATGCATCAGTAGTAATGTTGTGGCGATGGCGGCGGGCGATGCTGTCTTGGCCTGCTGTGGTCACATCGATCACCCCTCCATCACCCACCCATCACCCACCCATCACCTCTCCGGCCAGCAGGTGGTTGGTGCCGAAACAAACCCTCATCTCCCCACCCCCCGACTCAGTCATCAGGGCTGCCACCGCGGCCGTCCGTGGCTTCAGTGGCTCTCAAACCCAGCAATCCAGCCACAGCCGCCGACTGGAGACGGCCGAGTTTGGAGACCCCTGACGGCGGCCGACCTGAGTAGCCTGCGGCGCTCGGCTCGTTAGCAGGGGGTGGGGGGGCTCTCAGGTGGCGGGTGTGGTCTGGTGATTGTTCGTGCCCACCATCGTGTCGCAAGATGTTCTGAGAAACACACTGCCAGCACCAACCGGCCAGTCCAATAGCCCGGACCCCGGGATATTATCGAAAAAGACGAATCGAGCTCACCTTCTGCGGGGAGAAGTTCTGATGACGCAGTGGACGAGGGGTGGAGGGGAGGTGGCGGCGCCTCTCCAACTGCGGCGTGGATAGGCACGGCGATAACACGGCGATGAGAAGAGAAGCGTGCTGGTGGTACGGCGCTTAGCTTTACGTGCAGCTACTCTTAGGGTGCTCACAATTGCCAGGAATGTTGTAGCATGCATCAGCTGAAATCGGGCTACGGGAATGTTCCTGTTTAAACACATGTTAAAGGGACACTGCCACCTTAACATTATATTTGAGTTGAGGTAGACATTTTCCGTGCTTGGCATTGAAATTATGTATGGTATAAGTTAAAACAACCACCGAGGTCAAATCACAAATACATTTGAGTTTGGTTTTGACATCTGAAACATCCTCAGTCCCCAGTGTATTTTAACGGGGACCCTGAGCCGATGACGTCGTCACTCTTTACTAAATGTTGATGTTAGTCGACTTGTTTTACCTTTGGCCATACATTAGCCATACACTAGTCATACACATGGCAGCGTGAAGATTTTCTCTATTTCCCCAAATTCCTTCATATGACGTCATCAGCCCAAATATTAAAACTTATTTTTATGAAATTGAGCTCTGTTTGTGAGAAACAAATGTCATAATCGTGTTCGGCAGCAATTACTTCATAATTAAGCACCACAAGCGGCATACCAATTGGAGTAACTTTTGGAGGGTGGCGCTACTAGCGAAATTTCCAATCACATTTAAAGCCACTGCATCAATAATCATTTAAAGGGACCACTGCCACCTTCCCAAAAGTTCTCCAATGTATGCCGCTTGTGGTGCTTAATATGACGAAAGTAATTGCTGCGACACGATTATGACATTATATGTTTCTCAACAAAAACAGAGGCTCTAATTTCATAAAAAATAATTTTAATCATTTGGGCTTTGATGAGCTCATATGAAGGAAATTGGGGAATAGAGAAAATCTTCACGCTTTGCCATGTGTATGGACTAGGTATTTGGCTAATGTATGACCAAAGGTTTAAAACAAGTCGACTAACATCAACAATTAGTAAAGAGTGACGACGTCATCGGGCTCAGGGTCCCCAGTTAAATACCTGGACTGAGATGTTTTCACATGCAAAACCAAACTCAATTTCTTTGTGATTTGACCTCGGTGGTTGTTTTAACTTAATACCATAACATTAATTTCAATGCCAGCACGGAAAATGTCTACCTCAACTCAAATAAATGTTAAGTGGCCAGTGTCCCTTTAACATGTGGTTAAACAGGAACATTCCCGAGCCCGATTGTCAGCTGCATGCATCTTACCAACATTCCTGGCAATTGTGAGCACCTAAGAGTCAGGCTGCAACGTAAAAGTAAAGCAGCCCGTACCACACCCATACTCGTCACTTCTCATCGCCGTTTATCGCGTTGCCATATCCAGCCTGCTAGTTGGAGACGGCAGCCGCCCCTCCCCTCCCCTCCACTGGCGTCATCAGAACTCCCCCGCAGAAGGTAGGCTCGATCGTCTTTTCCGATAATTCCCGTGGTCGCTATTGTGACTGGCCTGGTCGGGCGGCAAAAAGTAGTGTTTCTCAGAAAATCTGCGGACACGATGTGGCACGACAAACCAGACCACACCGGCAACCAGCCCCCCCCCCCCCCCTGCTAACGAGCCGAGCGCCGCCAGGCTACTCATAGTCGGCCGCCGTGCAGGGTCTCCAAACTCGGCGTCTCCAGTCGCGGCTGGCTGGGGATTGCTGGGTTGAGAAGCCACTGAAGCACGGACGGCCGCGGTGGCAAGGAACCTGTAATGACTGAGTCGGGGGCGGGGAGGAGATGAGGGTTGTTTTCAGGCCACCAACCACCTGCTGGCCGGAAGAAGGTGATGGGTGGGTGTATGGTGGGTGATGAGGGGTGATCCGATGTGACCCACAGCAGGCCAAACAGCATCGCTCCGCCGCCATCGCCACAACATTATACTGATGCAATCGCCTTCGTCATACATTACCAGTAAGACGCCTTAGGTGGCTTTCCATGCGCAACTCGCCTAAATCCCTTAATCTGCCGTATTTCAATACGCGCCTAAAAACTGCGCGCTGACTATGCGCCTAATAACCAAATAATGCACGAATGTGAGATGCCATGACTGACAAAAGTGCATTAAAATGCGAAAGTTGTTGGTTTTAGGTAGATTATTTATGCGTACCACGAAACTGTTTGTAATATTTAACATAGCACGTGCGTGCAATAAAGCGAAGACAAGTTATAAATGCCACAAAGCTCTTAAGTTCTTAAGCCGGCACCAAGGTCACGTAAATAAGCAGAAATATAAACAAATTATTTAATGTTCTGTTAACTGGAGAATATGGAGAAAAATCATTCCATATATATACAACTGCGTTGCTGTTGCCACATGTTTCAATAATTTCGGCACAAATAAAGTAGCGTTCTACTACGGAGAAGACAGCTTCCGAAGATAATCGTCATAAATATAACATTGTGGTTCACTACACACAAAGTCTGCAGCCCTGGAAACACCAATGCTATGGTACGGTTTTGACATTTGCCTACTTCGCAGCGCGAAATGCTTTACTTGTCGTACAATTTGCAATAAGATCATTCAGGTACAGGGCCTTTTCACGCCAAACGACCAAAAAGCTCAACACTTTCAGCTCCTGCACACCTACTCAGCGCCGAACGACGCGCCGACAACGTGCTGAAAAAATCAGTTGAACACGCCTAATCGCGGCATCGGGTCGTTAGGCGGACAATTCAGTTGCGTTTCCCATAGGACCTATGTTAAATCGGCGATTAGGCGATTAGGCGAGGCAGTGGTACGGCGACCTATTTAACGGCGATGCGAGCGAGCCCAATAACCCGCGTCAATTCGTATCCGCCCAACGGAGGTTTGCTTTGGTGCGATGGCATGCATTTCAATGTTTTCATATGTGTTCTTTTGCCGTGAAATCAAATCCGAAACTAAAAAATACGATACTTTGAACTAAATAAGATTTGCAGCATTCGTTTAAATTTGCAATTATAAGCTTCATTTTGTATAGCAAAAATACATTTTGGATTGGTATGGCATGGATTTTATTTGTTATAGCTCCATCTTTATCTTAAGCACCTTTTGGTTTTGTCGCATCGGATGGTTAGTAATGAAGGAAATTATTATCAATCGCAATACGTATAAACAACTCATGTGGGTTTTATCAGCGAATAATTGTATTATAACCTCAATTTGTTACATTTAAAGACGATCACATTGGTCTTACATATTTTTGTTTGTTCCACCCTTCACATCCCATGGTGCCGACAGCCACTGATAAGTCGTACAAACGTCATAACAGCAATGAATTTGCGCTTGTATAGCCAATAACTTTGGACATGTCACGCGCTGTTGATCGAACACTCAGGCATACGCCCGGGCGGCTGGTCTTTACACATCTGTGTCTAAACCCTTGTCCTTGCGTCTTTGGTCGCCAGACCTATTAGGCCGGTGTTATTTGTACAATATTGTGCAAGAATTTTCGTGTACAGAACAGAGTGCACGTTCGCCGTGCAGGGTGACCAGAGTTTGACCTGCAACATTGCCAGTGGGTAGTGGTCTTCAAACCACCCATTTTAATTTAAGCATTATCGATCAGCTGTTTCTCAGCTATGCAAAGAAAACAGATATTTCGATCACCCCTGACGAGGACGTGTCACGCGCCATGCTGACCAACTCACGTTGAGACAAAAACATGTCAATAACATAATAGATTGAACGGGCTATTCAAATGGTGAGGACCTACTTGTCAAATGGGAGCGGGATTTCCAAAGATGTAAGCTTTACTGCGAGAGCATATACGGGTCGGAAACAGCGGGTAACCGGTCGGGTCCGGTCGATCCGGTCGGGTCCGGTCGGGTCCGGTCGGGTCCGGCCGTGTCGGCCGCTTATATGTGAGAAAAATCCCGTATCCAGTGAGGACTCACGGTGCTCCGCGTTCTCTTGTAACCACTGATGCATTACCACTGATACGTTACCACTGATACGTTACCACTGATGCATTACCACTGATGTATTACCACTGACGCATTACCACTGATGTATTACCGCTGATATATTACCGCCGGCAGCCGGTTGATTGACACTGGTACATTGCGCTTGATGCAATATACATTACCACTAACGCATACCAAGTCACTGTATCGGTACACCACCGCGCTTCCAGATCACTTAGCGACTCCATGGTTCGTATTTGCTAGTCAAACTAGAACCGTTGACTTTTTGCCGATACTTAATTTATAGTGAACATATACAGTCATGTCAGAAATTGCATTATAAGGATTACTACGGGTTTCCCAGAATAATTGAAGTTAATGGAATTAAAACGTACTTATAAAGGTAGGCTAGAAGCCCACGGTTTACCACTTTCTGGACAAATGCAAATCTATCTTTACCGTCAGACGAATTTCAAGTGCTCGGTAATGCCACACGCGTACTTTTTGCAAGACTTGCTGATGGTATTAGACAGCCGTCTCCTTACGCCCGGGCTCATTGCGCCGCCCAAGGATAGAGATATTTATAAGTGAGTATGAGAACAAGAATAAATCCCGATTCATTCGATTATCAGATAACAAGTCATTCGGAAAATGTCAAAGTATTTACGAACGCTGATTAATTCGCTGCAAATAATGGAATAAATACGCAAATGAGGCACTCTCATATAGTAAAACTTAAACGTGTTATTAAACACATACACTGACCAAAGAGTGCATTTTCTTCCAGGACGGAACTCGTATAATCCCTTTAGAGAAAACAAATCGGTGACAAGCGAGATCTGTGGCATCTTGTGGGCGCAGAGATACCCTGCCACGCAACCATAACGGAGCCAATCATAAATGCTAACGCAGAAAATATGGTTAGTTGATGTTCTCATCCGACAGACTTACAGGAAATGTCAGAACAATCACAGCCGCTCGTCTCTGGGGTGGGACGATACGTTGTAGGCAGAAGAAGCGGAGTCATTAATCATTGGCGTCATCAGTTATTCACATACGCCAGCGGCACTCAGTCCTGTGGGTCTCATGAATGTGTAGCCCCATCTGCTTACAGCCAGGGCGGTGGCGCCCTTACCATGCCACCTATCATTTGGGCTGATGAGACGGCAGGAGATTACTCCATCAGACTGGGGACAGGTGCGACAAATCAAACAAATTAAACTCAACTTGTTGCACTAACATCAAAACTTTGACAGTCATTCCATGAGAAGCACTTACAAGCTATATGTTCATTGACTGCTTCTAAGAGTCCAAGTCCGGAGCATTTTGGAATCGATAGGTCCACCTGATAAGTAACAAAAGGCTTTTGCATCTCAGCCTGTTCTGACGAACTGCAGATCGAGATACCATGATTCGCACCATCGAATGAAGTACTCAGAACCTGCACAATACAAATTTATTTGAGCGGAACCTGGTTTCTACTGTTCATGCAACGGAAGTATTTGGACAAATTATATACAAACATATAAAACTGATACCAGCAGCGTTTCTGGGACAAACATAACGCCTTTTTCTTGGTGATTCACCGTCCGTATATTAGCTTCTCAAGCCCATTACAGCACGTCTAAACCAAAAACATAACATACAAACACTCATTTTCGCTTCAGTTTTGACACGATATTCTGCATTTTGTGTTCCTCTATAGGCAGATTATTTTACTTTGGCCATGTTACCACCTAAGGAGCAGTGTGACCTTGTGCAATCAAGAAAGATAGGCCGTTAAAATGTATTGTTTCAATTTAGTGTTACTGCGCTTCAGGAGGAAATGTCCAAGATTGCCACATAAATTTACATTATGTTTCCAAGTTCCAACCGAAGAATTGAAACAATAAAACGGTGGACCTCAGTTCAACATACAAATAAGACTAGACAGGCTTGTGCTCGACTCATGAGTCGTGAGTCAAATTTGACTCAACTCCTGACTCAAGTGAGTTGAGTCAGAGTTGAGTCAGTCAAAACAATTGTGTTGTTGAGTCGAGTCAGAGTTGAGTCGCATATATTTTCGTTTGAGTCAGAGTTGAGTCACCTGAATCAAAGTTGAGTCAACTCATTATCTCAGACCAAGTGAGTGATTGAAAGTCGCAGAGATGTCGAGATCTGACAGATTGAACACTGTACCTAGGACACTACATGGAAAGAATAGGCTTTATAATAGCCGTTTTCACGATGGATTATTTTGCGCGAAATGTTTCAAAACATCTTAAAATGTTTTGAAATGTTTTAGTTTGAAAGTTTTAGTATACGATATATTCCAAGAAAAATAAGTTACTGA
>VOPJ01007279.1:0-60299 GCA_014673585.1 Semibalanus balanoides
AGCGATGCATCGCGGAGAAACCAAGTGTCCCGTGTGCATGCGCGTGTTCAGCCAGAAAGGCAACATGAAGAATCATTTGAAGACGATGCATGGAAGGGACGAATGATCTACAGTGTTTTACGAATGGTGGCATCTATCATGTCATCTGCCGATTTGCTGCCAATAAACCACAACCTGCTTAATGTGATGGTATCTGTCCTACTTTGTAATAACTCTTCTGCCTTCGTGTGTTCTAAATGAACATGTATGCATAAGTAAGATAATAGCCGTAGGTCCATGGTATGGAAAAAGGCCGAAAATGTGTCCATATGTCCAAGGAACATTTTGACTGTTTTTTTTTTTTTGCAACGAATGTGTTGTTCCAGTTTACTTTAAATATCTCTGTTTTTTCATTAATTGTGTTTTGTATTTGGCGTCGACGATGTTTCGAAAAGGTTTGTCTTGACATAGTTATTGTGATGTCTAAGTTTGTGATTGGAATTGATTCAAGGCTCACAATGTACATTCGATTGAGAAATGGCTTGTGTTTTGCTTTTGTTTTTTTTGGATAATACAATAAGTATCAATTCCCTGGCTTTTGTCGTGACTCACGATGGCTGTCATATGAGTTTGCCCTGTCCTAGCTAAATGCATTTGAGCTTTAAAATATGCCAACTTTAATTTCGGTATTTTGTATCGAATGCAAACATAAGGAGGGCTCGTCACCGTTCATCGCTACGAATGCTGTCGTAGACCATGTACACCCAAAGTATGTGTTATGCAGTTCTTAACTGAGAAGCTGTCATAATAGTAACGTTAAACGTGCTTGATAAGCGCTTCTGTTGGTCATCGTGTTGCTTGCATATATTGTTAGCAATTCTCCTGTATTTTAGTTTATTTTTTCCTATCCTTATTTCCTATACCTATACCAGTAAGATGCCTTGATTGGTGAAGGATGAGCGAGCCCGTAGAAACCCGGTAGCAAGGAAATTGTTCTGCTGTCCAGGGGCGTAGGAACTCATTTAAAGTTCGGGGGGAGCAAAAATTCAAAAAATAACAAATTTTGTAAAACTTTTTTTTTACAATTTAGAGTCAAAAGGCTTTTTTTAATCCAAGATAACCTTTTTGTAGAGCTTGTCATTTCACGTGTTTAAAGGGACACTGTCCACTCAAAGTAAAATTTGATATGTTAAAGAACAGCCGAATTCTATAAGCACCATGAAGTCCGTTTTTTTTTGCGGCCCAATACGCCCAATTCGCCGTTAAAGTTCAGTGTATCAGCCAAAATGAAGTTGACGAGTTCCGCCACCACTACCGCTTACCAAAATAAATTAATTGCAGCCTTGTGCAACTATGGAATTATTGAAATTTTGTGCTTAAGCATTCTACCTTAAATTTTTGTAATGTCAGAATATTCATGTCTTATTATGCCTGATTTAATTCAATAATAGTCATAAGTCAATATAGTCAGGCTTAGATTTGAACGAAAGTTTTTTTTTAACTTACGAGGGATTTGATCCCCAGCATTAATTAATTTTCCCAACCGAGGTTTTTCGGATGCTTTAGCCCTTCAGATTCCGGAGATACCAAATGGAAAAGAGGTCTGTTCACGTTTCCAATTGGCAACGACTCAAATGCGGCAGTGCGCTAGGTTCGTTTAACGCAGTTAACAGGAACCACAATTGTATAATAGCATCGGCGTCTCATCCAATTGCATTAGCGTCAGCTTGACGTTTGCGTCAGTTGATATCCCTTCTCTGTGATTACAGTTTAACTTTGAGCAACCGCTTCCATGTTACTAGTGATGAGTAAAAATCGTAAACAGTTTTTAGATTCTTTATAAGTAATGAAAATTAATGATTGTTTTTTTTGTTATTTGCGCCCTTTTTTGGATAGAGGTTTAATGGCAGTCTGAAAATAATAAGTGGTCCTTAGCCTTGTTTTACAGCCATGTTTTTTGCCGATATCATCCGGAAGAGGCAGTGTCCCTTTACCAGTTTTTTTATTTGTAATTGCTTCCAAAACTTATTTATTGCCGATTTTTCCAACATGAGCTATTTTTTTGACCCAAAAATGATCAGATGTACCTGACTGACGTCACTAAAATCGGTGTACCTTCATTTTGTTTCGAGCGCAACTATATTTGTTCATAGATAAACGTTTACACTGGTGTACGCGAAGGTTATACCAAGTTTTACATTCGATATCTGCAACGCTTCGGAAGATCATTTAGGAAAAACCGATTGGGAGAGATCGGATCCGACCGTCCCCAGGTGGTCTGGTCTATGACTTCGTAGTTTTGGACCAGGTATTGAACTCAAAAAGTTGGGGGGCGTTCTCCCCCCCGCTTAAAATTTAAGGGGGCATTTGCCCCCCCCCCCCGGCGCCTACGCCTATGCTGCTGTCAGCTAAACTCCACATTGCCAGTAGTGTGATCTCAAACCACATATCAATATTCAGCTTAAATGGAGTGTGCCTACTCTTTTGAAATGTCAAATATATTTTTATTACTGTAAAAAGCTATTGGTTTGATCATTGGTTACGATAAAATTCACGTCTGGAAACCCTTAAGTTGAATTTTTGCTTATACTCTGTTTTGCATTTGTTTTGTTTCAAAACTCATAAGCGATCGTCACTTTAAACAGAGTAGCGAAGATGCTACCTATAATGGCGCACCAAAGACGATAAACAAACCTATACGAGCATTGTATGGGTTTGTTTATAGTTATCGAGGCTCTGTTCGGCAGCTGTTATCAGTGCTCACGAGTTGTTTTGTATTGGCCAGAGGCTAACAACTTATACCGCTGCGTGTTTAAATTTTAGAGCAATGCTTCAGTAGCGAAAGCCTCTCTGGGCGTATATCCGATAATTAAGTTTTCCGTCGGAAATTGAATGTTGATTTGCGATTTGGAAAATATCTCAGAACTAAGTGAATCTGGGAAAGATGAATACATGGCCTAATGCAGAAAAATCAGTTCTACAGACTAGTGTCAACAACTCCACATGACCAATGTGAGTAGGCACACTCCCTTTAAACGGTCAGTGGACTTATGAAAGTGGAGGTGCCATGCACTGACGAATCCAGGGGGCATTTAGGGCAATGTCCCCACTAAAGGCATAAAGAGGCCCGTTTGACCAAACGATCAAGCCTCACATGAAAAAGCGATCGGTAATAATGTATAATGGTTGCCACTGTGACCTTAAATAACAGTTTCGATGGAAAAGGAAACATATAGCAGGTCATTGCTGGTCTTTAAGACAAGCAATGACCTGTTCCCAAATGCCTCTAAATCACTCACGAATGGTGTTACAATTAACAATATACCCAAAAGCTCCGATTTAAATATTTTATTGTGTAGTAAGTCCTCTATGTACTTAATCTATATCACCCACTCCGCATCATATCTCTTCGCGGATCACAGACAAGTCCCTGCACAGGTCAGAAGGGCGTTGAAAAGGTCGGAGAGGCCCTGGGTCTTTTAACATTAAGAATGCAGTACTCCAGGGAATAAAACTCAAAATGTTCACGCTGCTCCGCGGCGCAATTTAACTACAAATTATATTGTAAGCGGGTTTTAAAAATCATGCGTTTCTCAGCGCATTTCTGTGCTTTTGTTTTTGCTACTTTCCTATATCATTGGGCAAAAATGTTCGCTTTAACGCTTTGTTTTACTGCACTTTTAAACGCACAATAACATTTATAGAGCTTCGCCCCGTGCACAATACGACGCATTGATGAGAATGCATATCTAGGGCATAAGACTCAAAGAAAATGCGCCGCTCCGCTTCGCAATTGATTTAGGAGTTCCAGATCTTGGACCTTCAACATATTCCAAGTTAACATAGCTGATTATGTTAAGATCAAATACCAAAATAATGGGACCGGCCCAAATCCGCGGATAAACAATTGTGCCTTTTTACCACATAAAAAGCGCACATCCCCCCCCAAAAAAATGGATCCGCCAGTGCTGCCATGCAAGATTATGTTGCCATGGCAACCACCGCGACTCAACTAATCCGTTTCATAGCAGGATAACGTTTTTTGATTCCCCTGACGCGACGCGTGCCACGCGCCATGCTGACCCCTCACGTGAGACGAAGTAGGTGAATAACATAATTGATTGAATGAGGCGATCAGATGTCAAAGACCGCTTGTCAATCGAACGCTGGATTACAAAGATAAAAGCTCTTCAAAAGCGTTACGGTCGGGTTGGACGGGTCGGGTCGGGTTGGCTGCTTATAGGTATGTGAGAACAAATCCAGTATTCAGTGAGGACTCGCGAGCGCGAAGCGCTTTGCGCTCGCTCGTGATGACATGGATAAAATAGTTATCATTCATGATAAAAAACTGCCCTGCGTCCCTTTGCTGAACGCTTGTTATTTGATTTTCAGACTTAGGCTTCTACCCAGGCAAGAGCTGTGAGATATGCGGTCAGCAGTTTTTCGCCCCGTCTTCGTTCCGACACCACCGAGCGCTACATCGCGGGGAAACCAAGTGTCCTGTTTGTCTGCGCGTGTTCAGCGAGAAAGGCAACATGAAGAAACATGTAAAGAGGCTGCATGGAATAGACTTATGATGTATGACTGACCAGCAAGTGATAAGTAAATTGTAACATCACTTTGTGTACATACGTATCCGTGGAAGACAGGGACAGATCAGAACAGTAAAAAGACTTGGTTTGGGGAGGCGAGGTTTCAAAAACTGTGGTTTATTATGCTTTTAATATCGGATATCGCTTAGGTAATTGTGCACTCATATCTTATTCAAAACCAGCTTCATTAAAGGCTTTTAATATTTTATATAAGATCGGAAAACGTCTCAGGTTTCAGCCGATTTTTTTTTGTGTGTGGGCAGCCCTTCGATTTTCCTGTGTTGGAAGCCGGATGACAGAACTTATGCATCGACTCGTTTGATAATTAGATCAGATATTTCCCTGAGACTGCTTTTTGTCGTGTATAGTCGTGTTAGTTGTGTGGGTTACAGCGGCATATGTGCTGTTTTCTTTTAAGTTTTGCTGGCAAATTAGCGATCATGTACCTACTGCTTATATTCTTCCTAATTTGTGTTTTGGTGCCACCTCGGCTCAGATTTTTCATTTACAAAAAGTTTGTATAAAAAAATCATGCTGTGTATTGTTACGAATCAATCGCCTGTCATTATTAATACAATCTGCACTACTTTCTTTGTGTCTTAATATCTGCACTACTATCTTTGTGTCTTAATTGCTCGCAGAACGTTACACACGCGCAAAATATGAACATACAACGTGGTGTAGTTCTACTGTAGCTTGCAGTACATTTACCCGTGTTCTCTTTTAAACACTTGATTCAGAGCGCGAAGCGCGAAGCGAGTCCTCATTTAATACCGGATTTTTATCACATATGAGCGGCCGACCCGGCCGTGCCCGACCAGACCGTAACGCTGGTCAGAAGCTTATATCTTTTGAACCCCGCATCCGATTGACAAGCGGTCTTCGCCATCTGATAGCCCCATGCAATGACATTATGATTGTTGTCATGTTTTTCTCACGTGAGGGATCAGCATGGCGCGTGACCAGGGGCGGCGTCACGGATTTTATCCAGCGGGTGCAAAATGATCTTGGTTGCCAGTAGGCACGTAGCCAGGATTTTTGTCAGGGGGTACGTCGAAAAATGAAATTTTGCTCCTCAGCCATATGCTGCTGACCGGGAGAGGGGGCGGCGGGTAGGGTCGGGCACTGGCAGATCTAGCCGTGTTTTGTGAGTGTGTGTGGGGGGAGGGGAAAATCCAGTGGACTATTTTCCAAAAGCTTTTGAGAAGGGGGAGATAGCGGGCCGTCTGCCGTCAGCCAAAAATTGTTGACCATCTACGAACTACATTTATCATTGCTCGCTTGTTGACTGGGTTTTGTAGCGTTGCAATGACTCGGTGATTTTGCGCCCTTAGTCGTGTTAATAACTTTATGCTAGCCGTTTTATCGATGAACATCCTTCACCAGTTACCAAATTGAAATTCCAGCGGGGGCAGAAACATAGTTTTGCCCCCGCTGCTTCTCCACAGCGGGGGCAAGCTGCCCCCGCGGTGGCGCTGCCCATGCGCGTGACACGTGCCGCGTCAGGGGTGTCATAAAATATTATCCTGCTATAGCGGTGAAACGGCTGGACCTATTTAGCTGAAATTTGGTGTGTGGTTTGAGACTTCACCACTGGCAATGTTACATAGGTCAAACTCTGTGTCACACTGCACGTGCGCACGTGTACCCCTGTTCCGTCCACGAAATTACCTCCAGAACATCGTTGCAATACCGGACCTATATATCGGCAACCAAAAGTCGCAAAGACACAGGTCAAACACAGATGTGTAGAGAACCAATCCGCCCGGCGTATGCACTAGGTGTCGATCAGCGGCGCGTGGGACGTGCAAAATTACTGGCTATACAAGCGAAAATGATGGTTGCATGACGCTTTCACGATTTAAATCAGTGCTTGGCATCTATGGGACGGGAAGCGATGAAACAAGCACCAATATGTAGACCGTCTCTAAAATGCATGCACAAATTTAGGTTTTAATGCAGTATTTCGCTGTTAAAATCCGGCTGTAATATTTGCATTGCCGATTTTATCATATTTCCTTCATTACACCGCCGTAGCTTCAAAACCAAAGGGTGTTAAACGATAAAAATGATGCAGCTGTAAAGTGCAATCAAATCCATTTAATATCCACCTAAAATGAATTTCTGCCTACAAACATAAAGCTTATCCCGGGCTTGACCGAGGGGGCAAATATTGCCCCCTGCCGTTTATTGGTGATAACTCACAAACCATTTAAGATATCAACCTGAAACTTACAGTACCTTCCTGCACATCAATTTATAACAATTTGGAAATGTTTCAATTTTTGGGGTCAGATATACACTGTTTCGTGACGTCACATTTCTTGAATTTAGCGACAAAATCACTCAAGTTTTAATCAGCTGCAAAATGGTTACATTTTAGATAAACTAAAGCCCAAAAATCATAGATAGCAACTTGCATGTAGTATAGAACTGTAATCTCAAAATTTTCAAGTTTTGATTTTTACCCAATTTATTTTCTATTTTTTACATTTTTTGTGTCGCATCAAAAACCGGAATATATGTGGAGAGTGGTGTTCAAGCAGCATACAAACCAAATTTCAAAAGAATATCACCATTGTTGACTTAGTGATAGCCTTTCAAGCACAACGAACTATGCTCGAATTTAGTAATAAAATCACAAAAACTTTGAAAAGCTGTGAAAAGAAAGAAATTTACAGATAAACTGGATTTGAACAAAATCAGACGGACATATAAATGTTCTAAACAAAAAAAAAAATATTAAAAAAATTACATAATTTTTTTTTCTCGAAAAATATCAAAAACTATATATTTATGTTAAAGAAGTGTTGCAACAATATGAAAGCCAAGTTTCAAATAAAGAGCACCATTTTTACTAAGAAAGTCTAAGAATGGTAAATGATGACGTTTTGTATTGCGTTTGTTTGCTTATTTTGATAAGATAAAGACAAATCAATGTCAGCAATGTATTTCTGAGATTAAACTGATCTAAATGCATGCCCTTTTGTTAAGATTTATCTATTAAAACATTTGACCTCATTTGACCTGAATTTGACCTCAGCTTGACACTTAGTTCATTTAAATGAACTCCGATGGTGCCTTGATTATCACCATTGATTTATACGTATAAAACAGCTCATAAAACATGTGTCGCATGAGTTCCAAAAATCTGTTTCGGATAGTGACCTTTTGTGACTTGATCTTGACCTTGACCTTTGCAAAAAAAATGCGGGATGTGTGTCATACATTTGGGGCGTTTTGTGTGATCATGGTTGCAGTCAAAGGCTCTGGATGAAAAGTATGGTCCATAAACTGTAATGTCTCGATTTTGACCTTTGACCTGACCTTGACCTGATATGCGACCTTGATTAAAAAATCGAGTATGCTTGAGGTGCGTCTCGATGAGAGCTTTCGAACGCCGCCATGCGCGTCTCGCTACGATCAATGTTTCCGGAGAAAACGAGGGGCAATATTTTCCCCCTCCCCCGGTCAATGGCGTTCGGATAAGACCCCGGTCAAGCGCGGGTTATAATTGCAAATGAAAAATAACGCTGCAAAACCTATTTAGTTCAAAGTATCGATTTAGTTCGGATCTTTTTGCGACGGCAAAACAACATATAGCGAAAACAATTCAAAAGCATGCTTTGCACAAAACGAACCTCCGTTGGCGGGTGATAAATTGACGCGGATTTATTCGGACTCGCTCGTCCTTCGCCGTTTAAAGCGTCTTACTGTTAGGTATAGAATAGGTATGGGCGCCTCATAACCCGCGTAATTGCGGCTCCCCAAAGCCTAAATCATCATCATAGGTATAGAATAGGGAAGTTATAACTGTGGTTAAGGCTGGCGTAGAACTATGCTGGCACGTAGCCAGGATTTCGTCCGGGGGTGGCGTCCCGAAAGGGCCCCTTCTCGAGCGGTGAAAGGCTTCCCGAGTTTTGAAAAGGCCAAACAAAACGGATAAAAATGCATGTTTACAAGGATAGAGAATGCAGTATGACAATTATGAACTATGGTATGGCTAGCACGTATGTATGTACCTACTAGACGCCTTCGCTCAGTTATTATCTCTAGGTATATGCCTGGTTCTTTCCATTTTCAGATATCTCTCTGAGATTTGGGCGTGTGTTTGTCTCTTTTTAATCCCTCTGGGGCCGGCATTTGTTATCAGGTGTTTGCATGGGATTATGCGTTTATATTACAAACCCTGTATCTTAGTAACTACGACCCCAGAGTAACTATTGGCTTCAATTCGCGTCGCCCTGACGTAAGGCCGAAGCCAAAGTGTCGCGCAAGTTAACTTAAATGAGATATTCCTCCACAGAGTTAATATAGTATCAGTATGGTGCCGTAGTTGGGGATGAACGAGCGAGCGCGAAGGAAATGTGTGCTAAATTTCAACTCGATCGGGCAAGTAGTTTCTGCGATACAAAAAAGGGTTCGCACGTGCAGAGGCACTATATCCCTCACTTGTGGGAAAGTGGCGGCTGAGAGATCCCTAACCAGTAGCCACACACCGAGCTTGAACACAATCGGTTTAGTCGTTTCTGAGATATAGAATAGGGAGTGTGCACATGTAGACTCGTAGAGGCACCTATCACTGACTTATGGAAAGGTGGCGGCTGAGAGGTCACTAACCGTAACCACACCAAATTTGAACACAATCGGCTTAGCCGTTCCTGAGATATAGCATAGGGGTGTGCACGTGCGCACGTGCAGTCATCTCATCCCTGAGTCGTGGGAAAGTGGCGGCTGAGGGGTTCCTAATCGCACTCCAAATTTGCACACAATTTGCCCAGCCGTTGCGAAGTTTTTGCGAGAAAACGCCTCAACACCCATCACGCGGCATGCACCACGCGCAGTGGTAGTCGCCCACATGAATCGGCACTGGCCTCAAGGAGGGAAGTTTGGATGGGGCTGCTCAGCAAAGAAGCCCGCTTGTCAATCGGACGTGCGGTTGCTAAGAGCTTATCAAATGCGTCGCCACGGGTCAGGCCGGGCTGCTCATATTCAAATTTTTGCTAAATACCACGGAAGGACGGACGGCTCGGAAGGATGAGCTCGCTCGTAATTATGTGAATATACGGTGTGTTAACCGTTTTTCATAGTGCCGAGTGATAAGTCTGAACAAGATGTAATGTTTTAATGATTGATTTGGTGTAATGTATTATGTATCGATTCCATTGCTGGTGCGATTCGCGGCTTGCGATTTCGCCGTAATTAGTAGAACTTAAAGCCCGAAGCTACATCATTAAAACACTGAAAATGCCCATTGACATGGAGACCACTAAAAGACAACAAATTGAATTTCCCGAATGGATGCTATTTGATTTTCAGATAAAGGCTTCTACCCAGGCAAACGATGCGAGATATGCAGTCAGCAGTTCTTCGCCCCGTCTTCGTTCCGACACCACCGAGCGCTACATCGCGGGGAAACCAAGTGTCCCGTTTGCATGCGAGTGTTCAGCGAGAAAGGCAGTATGAAGAAACATTTAAAGAATGTGCATGGAACGGACTTTGATGTAGGACTGACCAGCAAGTGATACACAAGCTGTAACATCACTTTGTCTACATACATTTTATCCGTGGACGGCAAGGACAGATCCAGAAAGGTAAAAATACTTGGTTTGGACAGGCAAAGTTCCAAAACTGTGGTTCAATTGTTTCTAATATTGTGGGGAAATTATCATACTGTGTATTGCTATGAATCAATCGCCTGCCAGTATTAATACAATCTGCTCTACTATCTTTGTGTCTTTATTGCTTGCAGAACGTCACACACTTACACAACATGAAAATACAACTTCGTGAGTTCTATAGTATCTTGCAGTACATTTACCCGTATTTTCCTGCTTTAAACTCTTTTTGGTGTAGGTACAGCTTAAGTTTGTTCACCATTGACTCACGTACTTTGGTGAAAAAGCTTAAACATATTGATTTGTTGGCGGGAATAAAACAAATTTGAGAGTTTGTGGACTGAAGCCTGTAGGTCACGTGACCTGAAGTTTTTGGACTATCAGCAGGGGTGTAGGTTCCTGTTCAGTTGGGGTTGGCTTCAGCCCCCCAACTTGCCTTCAGCCCCCCTACTCGGACGAGAAAGTGGGTCCAATCCTGTGAGAAATCTGTATTTTTTGAATTTTGATGGTACTTTAAGCGATTTTTTTCCTAGCTCAGCCCCTTCATCTCCAACTTTTCTGGAGAAGTTTCGCAACTGACTATCAGTAATAGTTTAGCAGTAATGGACAAGTTGCAGGTTACCTAACCCCCTGTTTTTATGTATTTGATTGAACGCAATTTATTTAAAATATTTTATAGATAACTCAATTGAATATAAATTTCCCCTGAATTATCAGATTTTTAAATAAATTAAGTATATTTACGTAATTAATCCATTCTGCTCTCTGATTGGTCGTGGGACGCAATTTGCAATAGTTTACAGCGCAATGATACCTGAGGTAGTTTAGCAGTTCGGTGGACACATTGAATTTGTGAAATAGAGGTTAACGCAAAAAATTCAGCATCAATGTTAATTGCGTGCGAAATCAAAGCACGTGATATGGCGTTCAAGGAGATTCGCTCATTTGAAATCAATGCAACTTTACTGAAACAAACAAAACTAATATGTGTAAGAAATTCTACTTGTGACTAAACAATAATCTTAACGTGCAGCTCAAGGGCATTAACGGATTGCTACAGCTAAACGGATCTAAGGTGATCTAGATCTCTTTCCATACAAGCTCTGGATCGCGTACAGACACTATTTTCAAGACAGCATTGAGGGCACGGTCGCATTTTGCAAGTAAGTTTTCTGTGGCAGTGTTTCAGTGAGGGCAGCATCTGGATTTGAGCCCACTTACAGCTTTCTGTGAGCTAACTAACAGAGTTACTAGGTTGTTAAGAGAATCTCCAGACCAGGAAGCAACTAAAGACAAGCCATGGGAAAGCAGTGCGGACCCACTCCTGCCGGCCAGGTAGCCGTAAAGCAGCTTGGTGAGTGAGGTGGAGGGCAGAGCTGTGTCTCAGCCGAAACGGAGCCTATCTCGAAACATGTGCTCTAGAGGATATTAAGATGACGCTTTGTGCTGTGAACATACACAGCATAAATTTCCATGAATTTCTGAGTATTTTTGGTGTGAACGTAAGTCATAGGAAAGCGTTTAACATTTATAATTTTCCCAACGGGAAATTTTGAAATAACAGTGCTTTTCCATAGGGATGCGCAATATTATTGCTAAATGACGTCACTACCTCAAGTGCTTTATAAATAATCAAACTTTTACAGGCAAATATCTCTCTGAATATTGCTCTGTACTGCAAAATGATGTGTATCACGTTGATCAGCACATTTTTCTTATTATTTTGCACATATTCACCAAACAACCTGCAACTTGTCCATTCTGCATCAACGAGAACCAAATTGTCAAGCTTGATTTTGTTCTGTCGCGTGCCATGCAGCTGCACACTAAATTGCTTTGAGGATTCTCGCTTCAAAATTCACAGTTTGTGGCCTCGACTTTATCTTGGCCACAAACTGAATTTTGTCGCGCTCGTCCATAAAGCTATTAGGATGTAGATTGGGGAAGTTATAAATATGGGTAAGGCTGGTATAGAACTATCTAATATGCATGGCTAGCATGTATGTACCTACTTGACGCCTTCCATTAGTTGTTATTATCTCCAGGTATATGCCTGGTTCTTTCCATTTTCAGATATCTCCGATATTTGGCGTGTGTTTGTTTCTTTGTAATCCCTCTGGGGCCGGCGGGTATAATCAGGTGCTAGTTTGCATGGGATTTTGCGTTTCTTTTAGCAACCCTATATCCTAGTAACACGACCCTGAGTAGCTATTGGCTTCGATTCGCTTCGCCCTGACCTAAGGCCGAAGCCAAAGTGCCTCGGAAGTTAACTTAAATTGAGATCTTCCCCCACAGCTTTATTCAGACGGAGTGAGTGAGACCGCGAAGCGGTCGAACGACGTAGTCTTACAGATGGGCCAAAATCCGACTTCATGACTTCTTGCTTGCTTGCTTGCTTGCTTGCTTGCTTGCTTGCTTGCTTGCTTGCTTTGCTTGCTTTGCTTTGCTTGCTTTGCTTTGCTTGCTTTGCTTTGCTTGCTTTGCTTGGCTTGCTTTGCTTTGCTTGCTTTGCTTTGCTTGCTTTGCTTTGCTTGCTTTGCTTTGCTTGCTTTGCTTGCTTGCTTGCTTTGCTTGTTGCTTGCTTGCTTGCTTGCTTGCTTGCTTGCTTGCTTGCTTGCTTGCTTCTTGCTTGCGTGGGTTTCAGGGATAACTACCGTTTACCTGGCGCTGGATTATCAAAAGTAAATACACTGATAATTTTATCGTAAAATAATCACATGGTATAGGCTATACGTGAAAATATTTGACACACAACAACGAAAACTGTCCATCATCTATAAAATAAACACAAAATCAATACGCAGCCGAATGATTAGCACGTGCTTTGACTCGGATTCACCTTCACAGGTGAGAATCAGAAAATAAAATAACTAAAATGCCAAGAAGTGGCAGGGTAAGTGTTGTTTTACTATTGCAAACAAACAACAATGTTTTTGGCCTAAATCAGTTGCCGGACACAAATGAAATAACTCGCTCCGTCTGCTTCATGCCATGCATGCTTTACTAGTGATATTATGTGAATAATTTAAGGTTGAGTGAAATATGTTTTGTTTTCTGAAATAATTATTATCGTCTATTTTTACAAAGGGACATGACCCGAAGTATGTTTTGAAGATTGGCACACGTGCCAACTAGTGCAATACTTAGTATAGAAATACCAATAACTCGGGCTGCGGCAAAGACTGCTGTTAAGTTATATCTGGATAGTACCTACTCTCACGGCACTTATTATGGTGTGTCTTTTGATAACAATTGGCTGTATGTCACTTGACTTTTTGGATATTGGAATTGGCACCCTCTGATTCAGCAAATACCTTATTTTAATAATTTTTGAATGATACAAATTTTCCGCCATCGAGTTTTTTTGAAGCGATGTCGGAAGGTTTTCCCTTGTTTTTCCCTTGTCTTTTTATCGTTTAGTTAGTTTTGGTGAGTTTCTGAAACACGATTTGCAGGTTTTCCGCACACTGTTAGTCATATATTCTGTTTTCATTGTTATGCAGACGGAGTGAGCGTGAGAACGCGAAGCGTTCCGAACGAACGTAAGTCTTAACAGATGGGCCTAAAATTCCGTCTTCATCTTGCTTGCTTAGCTTGCTTGCGCTCTTGCTTGCTTGCTTCTGGTGCGTGGGTTTCAGGGTATAATTCCCGTTTCACTGTACTTACTGGTTATGAAAGTATACACTGATAATATTGTAGCAAATTAACACATTGTATAGGCTACGTGAAAATATTTAACACAACTAAAGCAATTTACGCTATCCATAAATAAACACAAAATCAATACCGGCTGTAGGATGAGCATGTGCTTGACTTCAAATTCACCTCCGCAGGTGAGAATCAGAACGAAAAATAACTAAAAGTCACAGAAAGGTGTAAGTATAATATAGTCCTTACTATTGCAGCAAACAACAATTCCTATCTTTTGCATGCAATAACTCGCTCCGTCTGCTTCATGCCATGCTACACCTTTTTGCGCTCGCATTTGACCAATGAGCAAAGCTGTTTTAAACACTCTGCATATAGAGGGCACCACTTCTTGCCGTTTCACCATAAACATGCACTATTCCCCATAACTATTAGTCGGCATTCCATTACAACTCGTCATTGAGCAAAACTTTCAATAATCTCCAAAACAGATCGGAATTGGGCGAAATGAATCGCAGTGACAGTTATGCAGACGGACGAGGAGATATTTTGATCGCCCATCTATTTCCGTCAACGCACAAAAGCTACACTCGTATAATAGCGAAGTGACGAAATATTTCGGCCACAATCGAAATCATGTTGAATTATCAAACAGTTTTGCAGAATGAGCAATCTAGTGACTAGTGTTCCAATAGTTTTGCTCATCAATGTTAAATTCGCGGCGCGCAGCCGATCTGTTTCGTCGAATGATGATTGTTGAAATTGCCGTTCAAACAGTTATGCTGAATGGTCAAATGCGAGTGCAAAAAGGTGCAGTATCATGCATATTGAGCGAGTAATGAAGGTTTTCGGCTTTATTCAGACATCTGCAAATAATGCCATCTGTTGAGTGTAATGTTAACTAGTTACACAAATTCTGCTTATTGCGCTAGAGCCCTGGAAAAAGTAGAACGTGTTCCGTGTCGCAAGATGAATCTAACGAGACCCTTTCCAATGAGTTTGGATCAACAGGTCACCTTACAGGTCAGGTATATCGGGCACTCGTCATTTCGTTGCTGATTGAGCTAGGGGCACGAAATAAAATCGGGCATGTCTGGTGCTGCAAGTGGAATCTAGCAATATCCAGTTTGATGCATTTAGGTCAGCACGTTACCCTCCAGGTCAGGTCATTGGCCTCCAGCCGGCAAAATAGAGGCTTTCGGTGTCGGGACTTTGCCGGCCCTTTGTCATTTCGCTTCTAATTGGACTGGAGCTACGACACAAAATAAAACTTATCCTGTGCGACGAGAGGAAGCTTAAGATACCAAGGTTTCGATTATCTTAGGTCGATCAGGGTCACACAATTATTACACAGGGCAGGTCAGTGATCTGACCTACATAGTAGGAGTTTTTGTCGGCTTAACCCTATTTCCTGCGGGGCAAATTCTGCCCCCTCCTCCCCCCGGTAGTTTTGCTGCTTCTTAACTGTTGAGCCCAGCGTCCTGAAACTTTTTGACTATTCCTAAAGTTGAATTACGCGTCTTTGTAAAAATTGACCAATCGGACAGGCAGAGGCGGGCCAGGCTCATGTTTTTGGGAGGGCATTACTAATGCCGTTGTGCGGCGCATGCTTCCTTCGTAGTTTACGGTGCAATAACTGCGTCAGAAATGTGGTCACTGTTATATCCATCATACAGGCTTGGATTGTACATATTTTTGGCAGAGGCGCACTCAGGCACATACAATGGGAGGCGATACCCTCCGTCAAAGAAGGGTTCAACTTCCAATAACAATAAGTACAATGATAAAAGGCGTTACGCACGTAGTGCCCCCACCCCTGGATGTTTACCCGGAGCCGCCTATGCGCAATATATTAAATTTAAAGGGATTATACGGGTTTTTCCCAGAATAATTGAGTTACATAGTAAAACGTACTTATAAAGGTGGTAGAAGGCCACGGTTAGCCACATTTTTCTGGAAATGCATCTTCTTTGCGTAAAGGACGTTTCAAGTGCTCGGTGGATGCCACGCCAGCGTACTTTTTTGCAGTACTTGCTGAGGTATAGACAGCCGTTCTCTACTTACGCCGGCAAGCGCCACCCAAGGATAGAGATATTAAAAAGTGGTGGAACATTACGAACCCGATCAAGTACTCGTTATCAAGACTAAAGTCTTGAAAAGTAAAGTTTTAAAACGCTGATAATTGCTGAAAAATGGATTAAATGAGCAACGAAGTCAACTCTCATATGGTCTTAAACGTGTTTTAAGCACATACAACTGCAAAAGAGTGCATATCCTTTCAGGACGGAAACCCGTATAATCCCTTTAACAAATTATCGAGAACAAAAAAACACATATGACGTATATATCGTCCCAAACAATCACGAAAAGCACATATTTGTTATAAAAAAATCTTCCATTTTACATCCCTTGAATCCGCCTAGGATTTGTCATTTTTGTATTGTCCTTTTAATGTATTGAAGACCAGTGCATTGGAAGCCCAAAAGCGTTTTGGGCATGAAAAGCGGTCAAACCACATGGCCGCAATGACCTTAAAAATAACTCAAAACAAAATCGTTTTTTGCCTTCTGATCCCCCATTTTTGAACAAAAAAGAAATTTTGGGTTCCAAAAAGAATAACTCAAAAGTCTTACGTCGTCATCTTGTCATGACGAATCGAATGGTGTTCGTCCCATCAAAATCGGCCGAGCGGTTCTCGGAATCTCGGGGGGGGGGGGCAGAATCTGCCCTCCAGCAGGTTAACGTATGTATGGCCGCCCGCAGGGAATAGGGTTAAGCTCACTGACCTGACCTGTAGGGTTATTTGTTGGCCCGACGTTATCGAAATTAGTAGCGTCGTGACACCTGATACGTGTGTTGTTGTTTCGTAGTTCTAGCTCAATTAGAATCAAAATGAGAATGTGGCCAATGCCACCAATGTTTCGCATCTGTATGACGAGTGAAAAGTTCGCAGCCAATTCGCGCCATTCGACACATTCGATCCATTCGCATTATAGATAGTGACAAGCCTGATTTGAGGCATTCGACACATTGGATACATTCATCAAAACGGTATTGTTCGCAGCCAACTAGAGTTATTCCATACATTAAATACATTCGCCGCAATTACTATTTTCTAAGCCGACTTGAGAGATTCGACACATTCGCAAAATATGCTAAGTTTGTGAGCGATTTGAGACATTCCATAAATTTCATTCGACATATTTCTAGTCGGCTCCGTACTTAACCATTGTGACTGATGTATCGAATGTGTTAAATGTCTCAAATCAGGCTTGTCACTACATATCAGACATGATGTGCCAAGATCCAAAAAAGATCCAGAAACCAGGATCCCTAGTATCCAAGATCTGGGATCTTGTTGGATCCTGGATCCTGCAAAATAATCTTGTCGTGGGACCCTATGGATCTTGGATCCTCGAAAATTATTTTTCGTGGGATCAAATGGATCTTGGATCCTGGGGAATAAAAAAATGTGGGATTCTATGGATCCTGGATCATGGGAAATCAGTTTTTTCGCTTCACCTTAGTGAATATACGGTGTGTGAACCGTTTTTCATAGTGCCGAGTGATGATAGATCTGTAATGTCTTAAAGAGATAGAGAAAAGGTGCATTGTTTATTAAAAGATTATGTATCTATTACATTGCTGGTATGGTTTACGGCTTGCGCTTTTGCCGAGTTCCCAGCTTTGTAAAATAGTTAGTAGAACTTTAAGCCAGAAGTTATGACATTGAAACACTAAAAATGCCCATGGCAGTGGAGACCACCAAAAGACCAAAAATTGCATTTGCTGAATGTGTGCTATTTGATTTTCACAGATAAAGGCTGGTACCCAGGCAAACGATGCGGGATCTGCGGTCAGCAGTTTTTCGCCTCGTCATCGTTCAGACACCACCGAGCGCTTCATCGCGGGGAAACCAAGTGTCCTGTTTGTTTGCGCGTGTTCAGCCAGAAAGACAACCTAAAGCGACATATGAGGACGGTGCATGACATGGACGTATGATGTGGGACTAATCAAGCAAGTGATTACCAAATCGTAACATCACCTGATCTGCAACATCCATCCCTGCTGCCGGTGAAAGATAGAACTGCCCCGGACAGCGATTTATAACAAGACCAGAGGCGGCATTGATTCGCGAACGTGTAATTTCTTAAGAATTTGCGTTGATCTGTGCCGGTTTGGAAAATGTGTAAGCGATTTTCAGCTGTATGTGTACTGTTTGTTTTAGTTTTCCCGTCAAAGAAGCGCTGCTGCGTGCTGAAGTCTTCGTGTGCTTGTGGTGACGTTGATACTCGAAATTGTCCTTTATCTACGTTCCAGTTAAAAAATGTGTGTTGAGAACGACCATTTTGTGTGAACTGATCGTGTACGACTATCAATACATTTGATGCCTGATATTTGTTTCTTTTCTTTTCCAGATTTGTTATAAAAAGTACTCTATCTCACCCACCCTTACACCGACACGACAAGTGTGTCATGTTCATCTATGACGTGGCAGAATTGTTCACGGTCCACGTGACAGAATTGTTCACGGTCCACTACAGTCCTGAAATATATCGAAACTGGCATGCTTTGAAACGCGACACAGACGTTTGTCGACGTTCTGTTTTAGAAAATTGGGTATGATCATAAGAATCGTGTAATAGTCTATTCGAGTCGAGAGCCGAGACTCGATCTAATACGAGGTTGTTCTGTTCGGAACAACTGAACCCCATTCATGTCCGTTTTTTACGCTAAATCTGTCCGGGGTGCGATTCGCCCACCCCCCCCCCATGAGATCTAGGCTCCTAAAACAGCTACAACTAAATTTGGTGGGTAAAAAGGACCCACAGGGAACTTTCTTTTGTGTAATTTGTATGACCTTGGGTCATTATCTTCAATGTCAAACGAGGTCAAATGTACCCAAATTTCCATTATTTTGACCTGTATCTAGACATTACGCATTAGCTCCAATATTATTATAGCTAGGAAGAAACCGAAAAAGTCATCAAAATCTATTGAAACGCTCTTTCGACAAGGTTTCGTCAGATTTGAGCTTAGGTCACTCGTTTGGGCTCCACGGGTCATCAAAGTTATAAGGGTCATTTTTTGGGCAAAAACGTTTTTGTTAATAGATTTTTACCTATGGATAGAACATTATTTTTGCTTGCCACCATCGTGTTTCTCTCGTCAAGACGCATCGAAATATATCAAGTATGACCTGGTAAGGTCAGTTTCACATTTTCACCTTTGGTCAAGGTGTCCAAAGTAGGTCATGTTGCTTATAAGAAGACGCGTATTGACGAAACAAACACATTGGTACCAGTCTCAGCTCTCTATCTATATTATGTCAAAAGTTATTGACACAAATGTTCGTAACCGCTTTCCGTACTCTGTACTCTGTCCGGGTCAGCGCTACTTTACCACTCATTCCATGTATCACGCGCCATCCAACGCCGCTTGCCGTTGCGTTTCGTGGTATTGATATATTAGCGGAAGCGGAAATCAACCCTTCCGGCAGTGTTCGGGTTATACCTTCATTAGTTGTCAAGATATCGACTTTTTTGCACTAGTATAATATCTCGGGAACGTGTCAGTATTTTTTTACAAATGTAAATTGTATATACATGTAAAGAAAAGAAGGATGTTACAAAGTTGCGGTTTGGTGGTAATTAGCAAGATATGTATTTATAGGTTAGCTGTGATGCCACATCTCCACCGACTGAATTTGTCGAATGATTCAGAATGATTCAGAAACGTTATGTGACGTGGGACGCTATTGGTCGCCCTATGGACTCCCCACAATTGACGCATAATGGACTCCCCCAATCCATTGGACAAGTGAATCGATTCTAGCACATCATTGCGCATGCACAGGCCGACCTGTGATCCATGACGCTGCCAGATTTAGTGACTAGTTTGACGGTATGCTAAACTGAACGAATGGACCAAACGCATATGTTCTTTAAAAACGGTAAATTTTGTGTAAAAAAACTTGTTATAAGCTCAATTCATGTTTCCATAACTATTAAACAGTGATAGTATCGTTTTTTTAAATATATCATATACTAAAACTTCATACCAAAACATTTTTAAACATTTCAGAAAGTTCAGGATCTTTTCAGCGCAATAATCCTTCGTGAAAACGGCTATTGCCTGCAATTTTAAACAATGATCAATCCTGAAGCATTCATGATTCTCTTCAACCTCATTGCAAAGTTTGACTTTGTCACGCACTTTGCGAAAGTTGAAACTGAGGTCCCGAATTATTTAGCGCATTAACGGTACTTTGCTTAACTTTAAAAATATATAAAGTTAACCAAGTTAACTTTCAGTTAACGAACTAATATTAATTGCTGTAAAAACGATGCCCAGCTCTGCTCTCCGTGTACAGTGTAGGGTAAATGTTCTGTCCACTTCATCACCTCAACCGATGACGATGTTCCCGGTGAATAAATACTTCGTGAAAACGGTTAGTTGTTTTGTAGTCCTTGCAGTGCTCTATTCGAATAAATCCTCCATTTCACTGGGGCGATGTCTGTTTTCGTCTGACGGAAGCTAGCGTAGAAAGTATTCTTAAAAAGCTTTGGTTAAGCGCACCCGTTTAGTTTAGTGTCAACTTTGTCTATTGGTGCTGTTTGTTGGTGCTACATGCAGTGAAATATATTGAAACTATTTTTGCCCTCGCCCCTGATACCGGGGGAGAGGGCTATAGTAATTGGATTGGATTCCACTGTGTGCAGCACCGACAGACAGAGGCAGAAACAGCGGACAGAACTTTTGTACGGACATAACATTTATCATATGTCTCAGTATGTTTTTAGCATTAGCGCGAGCATGTGGTAAAAGGTTTTCAGCTCTCAGAAAAATCAATGTTTAAGTCCAATTTGCGTCAAGCTTTCGGCCCGCCGGCATTTACATTTTACCAAACTATTTTTACGAGTTTCAAACGGAGGTAGACATTTATGATAAAATAAATACCACACTTTAGGCCGATATTAATTTTCTTTTTTTAGGAACCTTGGTCGTTTGTTAGGATTTTCCACCCTCGGACCTATCGGTCTCGGGCCCGGAAACATCCAACAACGACCTCGGTCCTAAAGAAATTATTTTTATCGGCCCCGTGTGGTATTTATTATTACCCTACACTGTACCTATTAGATATTCATGAGTATGTGAATAAGTAACCTTTTGCTCGTGTTATATCTTAATTAAACTTGAAAACGGTATTCAAATTAAATTTAAATTTGAAACGTATTTGATTTTTGATACCGTTTTCAAGTTTAATTAAGGTATAATATGAGCAGAAGGTTACTTATTCACATACTCATAATACTCATGCTAAAATATGTCATAGCTCGCCTGCAACTTACAACTAGATATTCAGTATTCACCAGTAAAACGCCCTTATTGGTTTGGCGACTAAATGTGCGCATCTTTTAGCGTTATTTCGCAGTGTTTAAGAACTGTACTTTACTTTGAATTAAAGAGTAGGTACAGTGCTATAAAGTGCTGACCGACTGCACAGGCCTTCCTATCACGCCATTGTCGTGGATATGCTATTATTAAGAAGCGTCTTCAAACTCTTCATCTTCCGAGTTCACATATCCAAAGCTAACGAGTATTTGCTGAAGGTGTACCTACTACCTATGCTTAGTTTGACCAACAGCACGTGCTCGATCATTACATTTATTTTTGCGCAGTAGAAGCAAGGTAGCTGTTTGCTTCAAACGGGAAAACAGGGCTGTTTGTCGGCGCGGGCGCTGCTCGCAAACCTGACATTGCATCACTGCAAATATGTAATTGATATGTAATGTGTACGTAACATTAACATTTGTGTGTCATTTTGCAGGCACATGTATTGTATAGTCGCAAATAAAAGTATGAATGGTATTGGTTTCTGAATAAGAGGTATAAACATAAGGTTCTATGGGTAGTCCCAGAGAAACAAACCTCTAATGGTATGGTTACGATTGGGAGCAGAGCTGGGCTCGTCTGCAGATTTGTCCCTAGTTGACAAAAGACTTCGCGGTCGCTCTGCATTTACATTCGTGATATTATCAGTTGCAATATATTGTCCGAGCCTAATAATCTCTTATGTTTTATCCTTAGTGAGTGCATTCAATATATATATATATATATATATATATATATATATATATATATATATATATATATATTCAACAAAGTCGGGACGCCTTTTGTTAGCTAAAGTGTGATATCTAATTTTCAGATCAAGCCGTCTGGTACCCAGGCAAGAGCTGTGAGACTTGCGGCAGGGCTTTTCAAGCCTACTCTTCCTATACAAGTCACCTAGCGATGCATCGCGGGGAAACAAAGTGCCCCATCTGTCTGCGAGTGTTCAGCCAGAAAGGCAACATGAAAAAACATATGAGGATGTTGCACGGCTGCAGCAAGAGTGACGTGGTGAATATTAAGTGATTTGCGTGACATGATATGTAAGCGATTCTGTTAAGTTATGATCATATTTGTGTGCGGATTTGCAGGAGGTTTCATTTGGTAGTTGCAGATAAATATGTATTCGAAAATCACGCCTACGCTACGGTCAAATCGAGCATCTCATTCACAGATTTCCCCCTTTCCCCTTCACCCTAGTTGAAGGAAGACCTCGCGGGTGCTTTGCGCTCGTTCGGCAGTTAAAATGCTTCGGGAGTTGATTGTTTTCTCAATTATCTGTTGACATACAGGTTGATAGCAAATGAGTGCCCCAAAATAAACATGTCACGTGCAAAGTTTAAGTAATATTTTGCATAAGCTCGTACGGGAATCCATTGGAAACATTTACATCTTTTTTATAATTAACATGTTGAATTAGTAGGTGAGCTTTTCTCATCACAATAAGCAAGCCCCTTCGGCGCTTTCAGCTCAACAACACGTCTACCAAGAACAGGCTAGTTGAATTGTGCAAATAACACGAGGAACTTAAATCGGCAGGTGGGGGGTTGCCAGGCATTTCGGCACGTTGCATTCACTTCACACACTCAATGGAAGGTTCCGAAACGGAAGGCTTTTGACAGACTGATTCAATGTGTCAAGCAGTCAGCCTCGGCAAGGCCTCTGGCACCCACCGGAGCAACCAAGGTGACTGCGGTTAGAGTCGAAAAGTTGATTTTGTTTAGCAGCAATCAAACTGTCACATGAGAGAAACGTTTCGCGAGCTTGACGTGGGATACACAATAGTTTTGAGGATCTTCAGAAAGATCCTGAAATGAAAGTCTTAGAGCTAAGGAGACGGAGCTCTCTGTTTCTTTTGCCGACCGCCAGCCTGGAACAAAACATCAAGTCAAGGCTTATGAGTTTCTTTCTGAGGATATTTCACGAGCTACCGCTTATCCCATGTCAAGCCTGTGACGTCACGCCTCTATCGCGTGACCGTTAGAGGAGTGTGGAAGACACGTTGCCGAAACGCCTTCTAACCCCACCCATCGACTTCAGTTCGCTTGCGCTCTATCCGACTAGCCTATTCTTGGTAAACTTGCTGTTGGGTCGGAAGTGCCGAACAGAGCTTCTTGAAGAAAATTGCTCGTTGTGACCAGAAACGTTCACCTATACGTGCTCAAAATGGTAATTAGGCAAAATGTAAAAATGTCTGCTATGGATTTCCGCATGTGTTAACCCTATTCCTGGAGGGATGAAAAGTATACGAATCTGTCGGGGGGGGGCTTATTCGGCCCCCCTTTCAGATCTCCGCTGCCATAAGAGCTAGAGACATGAAAACTTGTGTGTGTTGGACTAAAGTTCGACAAATGAACTCTATTTTGTCAAATTTTTGGTGACCTTGGGTCATTATCTCAGGTCACAATGACGGTCAATCAAAAAATATTTTTGTCAAAAACATGATATTTCAGGAAACCTGGGTTATCTCCGGAACTATGGCAGTAGGAAGAATCCAAAAATCACTGTTAAAGCGGTTTTTAATTTGTCTTTCACCTGTAAGGGCATCAGAAATGACTCAGGTCATGGTTTGGACTGTAGAGGTTCAACAAATTGGTAATAAACCTTGTTTTAGCCAATGTTTGTTCGTTAATAACTTTTTATTTAAGTTATACCAGGCCATTATGTTTGGTTACCATCGTGTTTCTCTTCGTCATTGCGGTTCCGAATCATATCAACTTTGTCAATCGAAAATTTGCCCCGGGGTTCAAGTCAAGGTGACGTTAAGTCGGTCAACAATGGGCATATCAAAGGACGCGTATTGCGAGAACAAACATTTTGAGACCATTGCGAGTCTCTATGATGTTCTTGTCACGGTTATTTGATAAAAAGGGTGTTGGTGACCTTGAATGACATTTCCAAAAGGTCACTAATGACTAAAAAATTCATCCTTTTTCATCAAGAAACGGCCTAAGATGACATGATACTGAATAAATGGATTGATGCAATGTATCTAAACCCTCCGTTTTCATTTTTCACCATTACTTATATTTGGAAGGTTAGCATTGACCTTGACATCAGGTCATCAAATATTTAGATATTTACCACTGAACTTTCAACCACATATTATTTGGCATGTTTTCTCTCACATACATCCGGTTTTTGAAACGTCCTGGAAAATAAAAAACTTGCATCTTTTTGTGAAAAAAAGTTTTTCAAAAAAATTGGATTTCAAAAATTCAAAATTTTGAAATTTCGAGATAAGTCATCTGAAAAAGCAATCATTCTCTTACGATGTCGTGTTTTTTGCTAACACTCTCTTCACCACAACTCTTCCATGGAGTGCTGAACCCATGCAAAGATTTGTGTCCAAAACGGCCGAAACACGCCCCCCTAAATACTGTTCATGGGCCCCCTTCCTAATTTAATTCAATTTGGGAAAAAAGTTACACCATTCGATGCCGCAATGAATGTTAGGAAAAGCAGCAAGTTTGGAAGATCTGAGTTGAGTACTGATGACCCGTACGCGAACAAAAAAACTCTCAAGGGGGGCCGATTCGCCCCCCCCCCCGACAGTAATAGGGTTAATGCAAAATATTATATATTACTTTTGCGCAATATTTTTTGTTGTCATTCATTCGTCATCACCCTGTACATTGATATTGTATGAACCAGGCATGTGCCTGGATCCCAGGATCCAGCTGAGATCCGGATCTCTTTGTCCTGTGTCTTGGGATCAACATTTGACACCAGATCCAGGTACCCAATTAGCCGAGGGATTTACAAAGATCCCAGATCCTGATATATTTTAAGCTGAGGAATCCACTGGGATCCTAAATCAAGCTTAGGGATCCAGGCACGCTGGTAGGTACCTACTTCTTGCTGGCTAATTGTATCATGTGGGAAATGCATTGCAATCTCTATGTTTGCTTATAGGTCAATGTAATTTGCAGGTACTAAATAGCTACATAGTGCATACCACATACACAAAATAGAGACAAAAATGTTGATGTCAGTCCCCGCATTTTGTGCTTCAAGATTTCAGGCTCGTTTAAATTAGAGGTCCACGAGATCCCATATTATGAAACATTTTTTTTGCTGAGAGATTCAGGAGTATCCCAGATCTTCATGTATTTTACACATAGGGTTCCACTGGGATCTAAGATCTTCACGCATTTATACCGTGGGATCCACTGGGATCCCAGATTCAATTTCGGGATCCAGGCACAAGTCTGGAGTCAGAGCCCTTTCCTAATATGTGATATTTGATTTTCAGAAAGAGGCTGGTATCTAGGCAAAAGCTGTGAGATATGCGGTCAGCAGTTCTTCGCCTCGTCTTCGTTCCGACACCACCGAGCGATGCACCGTGGAGAAACCAAGTGTCCCATCTGTCTACGAGTGTACAGTCAGAAAGGCAATCTGAAGACACATATGAAGATGGTGCACGGCCAGGAAGACTGATGTGGTAGTGACTGAGGATTAAGTGCTTTGGAGACCATGTATGTGCTCCCCGTCGCGAACATGATCATCGTCGCTCTGCGCTCAGCGGAAGGTAGAGTGTAAATAGTAGGAGGGTCGTTTAGAGTTCAGTCCAATTTTAATTATCGTATATCCAAGTGTGGAATGACACTAGCATTCTGCTTCACGAGGTATCACAGTCCTCGCGGTAATAGGCTATACACTATTATTTATTAGATACTCATTTCTCATATGTATTATATATTATATAAATATAATATGACTCCGCTCGATATACTACTATAATAGTCGATATATATAGTACATTTGCCGATATTCATGTTTGATTTGTAATCGCGGATGCGTGTTCGTACAATTCAGACTAGTCTGGTGGCTTCTCGATTGCTTGAAACATGCCTTGCTCTATGTCATTTAAATGAATTTGCTGTGTTAGCAAAATGATCCTATACCTTCCCTGAAAACGAACTGCACTTTCGTACTTGTTTGAAACTTGCAAACACCATTTAAACGACAAAATGGACGTGACCTCCAGGTGGCAGGGATTGTGTGTTGTGTGTTTTGTATATCGTAGTTAAGTGTTAGACGTAGATATAAGTGCTGGACCTGGATATTTTATAATAAACAGAACTACTACACTATATTGAAATTAAATCGTCTGAATTATAAGGTTTTGAAGTGTCAGACATGCCGATTTTGCAGACCAACATATTGGTAATACCGTAAGCCAAACGCGCCGAAGGAATCAGGGATCGTAGTTCTGCCCAAACTTCGCTGGCTTTCCTCATGACTACGGTTTAGTTCACAAACACCGCATCTGCAGTCTGCAAACGACAAAGCTAAACGCTGACAAACGCGTGACAGAAGTGCGAGATCTGCGGTCAGCAGTTTTTCGCTCCGTCCTCGTTTCGAAATCATCGTGCAGTTCATCGTGGGGAGACGTGTCCCTTCTGGCAGCGAGTATTCAGCGAGAAAGGCGACCTGAAATAGCATATGAGGATTGTGCATTATTTAAGATAGCAATCTGTGAGACAATTCAATTGAAACTAATTGGCTGCATAAGAAGCGTACGCTGTAGGGTGCGGTAGCTCGTGGTATAGTCCTCGTGACTGTACAGACAGGCGGCCCCGGGTTTCTGATTTTCCTGGTGAGAGATGACACAGACTCTCCCCCACGCCCTCCGCGCGCCGCCCCCCCTCGCCCTCCCCTCTCCGGGGATAGGCTCCCGGATCAAATCCCCTGCCTCTGAGTGGAGGGGGTCCCATGAGGGGTCCAACTCCAGGCCCCTCCTCGCCCCATCCCCGGCATCTATCTCCGGGAAAATGGCGTGAAGCTAACCCCGATTAAAAAAAAAAATGTACGCTGAGCTGCGTGAACTTTCCTGTCCGCTGTCCGAGGATTTCTGCGCATTTACACCGTGCCTACCAGAACAGTGGAATACGATGTCTATGAAACACAAATGCATGCTATCTTGTGCATCAGCTAAGCAATTTTTTGAAATATACGTGAATCAATGTCACTTATTTTGGAACGTATTCGGTGTGCGAAAAAAGCAGTGGTGATGCCAAATCACTAAGGCAATTTGCGAAATATATGCAATTACTTGTCTTGAAATAGCATACAAGTATATTTTCGCTTATTTGTTATATCAGACTGGTGCGGTTGTCCGTTTTTAGTGTGATCTGTTTGGTTTTCAGACAAACACTGGTTTCCGGGCAAGAAGTGCGACATCTGTGGCAAGGCCTTCTTCGCCGTGTCCACGTTCTATAACCACCAGGCGCTGCACCGCGGGGAGACCACGTGTCCCCTCTGTAGCAGAGTTTTCTCACAGAAGGGCTCCATGAAGATTCACATGAAGACGGTGCACTCCGATCAGCGCTGAAACGACGGGTTTATCGGGATCTGTCATGTTCGTTTTAATAGTACCATTTGTTTTGGGGATCTATCATGTTGGGTCTCAATAGCACCATTTGTCTGTTTGTTGTTATTTTGACTCCTTCGACGAGCACTTTTTGGGGTTTATCGCATAGAATTGTATTAGTGGCTTACAGTAATTTTTACGACTTGATGGCTTCGTGATTTATGTCACAATCACTGTTTCTGTTTTTAGAGTACAATACATGGGCGGAAGAAGCTTTTGTTATACCACTGATCATACACAGGAGATTCGTTCATGGCTTTTTGTGTTTGCTCGAGGCAGCTCGTGATGAGAACCACTGAACTGAGAGCAATTGGAGACATCTGAACACGCTTGTGAAGTCTGAGCTCAATTATTAGGACGCAGGGGACCGTACCCGCGGAAATATACAGTATTCTCTCCCACCGTCAGTGGCGGAGTCTAGCAGCATGCTGTACACGTCTGAGCTGAGCACAGTTATAATGTGAGGCGGGCGGCAGGTTCGAGAACAGGCTGCATGCCGGATAGTGTTGTTCACGATCAGACAAACTATGTGTCACATACAGGGGCGTAGCCAGTATTTTTCGAAACAGGTGCATCCGGTCGGGGGGCTCGTCACAGGGGGGAGGAGCATTCCCCATTGATGTCCGACGAATTGCGATACCTCAATAATCGAATCCAAAAGTTCAAATTTTAGGCCTGAGAGGGCCCATGCTAGGCCTGGGAGGGTCATTTCTGGCCTGATATGACCCATGTCTGGCCTGAGAGGTCCCATTCCATGCCTGAGAGTGCCCAAGTCAGGCCTGAGAGTGCCCATTCCAAGCCTGAGAGGGCCCATGCCAGGTCTGTGAGGGCCCATTCCAGGCCTGAGAGCGTCCATATGAGGTCTGAGAGGGCCCATTTCAGGCCTGAGAGGGCCTTCGAAATGGTGCTTTCTCCTTATCATAGGGCTCTCTGACAGACTAGGAGGGTCCTTGTATTTTGTGAGAGGGCTTTGGAGTTTGGATCCGCTTCTCTCATGGTATTTTACAACAACAACAACAACAACAATGACGGTCGCCAGGCCGTGTGGTTGCAGCCGGGCATAGGGGGCCCGGTAAAATCTCCCGGGTGCAGGACCACCATTGCACCCCCTGGCTACGCCTCTGGTCACAGACACGGTATCTAAATAGCATTGAATGTGTTTCGATTATTGGCATACTGATTTGAGCTTTGTAGGCATTTAAATAACAATTTAATAATTGATGGGCACAGCTAATCGAAAAGTTAGCTTCGCTAACTGCTAATCCGTTTAATAAAAAATTCACTTCGCTAACGCTAAACCGCTATGAAAGATAGCGGAGCTAACGCTAACTGCTAACCGCTAACCGCTAACCGCTAACTTAAATGATATATGAATTAGCTTCGGTTTTATATTTTCATTGTGTGCTCTTTAACCCTCAAAAATGGACCTAGAGAGCTGCAATTGTAATGTAATAGCTTAGACATATAGCTTTCCCAAAAGGTATAGCAACCCAATATAGTATAGTTAGTATAGCAGATGATGAAGTAATTTAATGAACACATAAATTATTTGTTCATTTAACTCAATTTGTTTCAATAGTGGCGTAAGGTTGCTCCGTCCCTGACACTCTCTCTTCTTTACCTACCCCTCCCTACTCTTAAATGTATGAAAAATATGCAAAAAAATGTATCAATTATGTTAGCTGACTTAAAGTTAGTGGAAACGCTAATCCACTAAACGAAAAGTTAGTTCCGCTAACTAGCGGTTAGCGGATTAGCGGAACCGTGTCCTCTACTGGATATCATCGCTTACTGGATATCATCGCTCTACGTTTTTTTTTTATACAAAACTCTCTTACGAACAGTATTATCTTGTAGCGTATCTCATTACCATTCAAACAATAGATAACAAAAATAAATTGAGTCAGTAATTTACGGTGGATGGGCTGTCAAAAATTGATGTGTACACTGTTCATTTACAAGAACATGGGTGATGGGTCTGAAGTCAAAGTCAAGAAATGCTAGCTGAAAATATACATAGAAATGTATTACATGTTATTCAACGTGTCTTGACGAGAACAGCAAGGCTGCGTTTACCGTACTTCTTTACCTGATGGATTTAAAAGCTATTGGTGAATATCTAATTTTCCATTAAAATAAATACTGTATGTTGTATATCAAAAACATAATTTTATTAAAATGATGAACGAGTATATTTTTCGCGTATTTGTTATATCCGACTGGTACGAATGTCTGTTTTCAGTGTGATCTGTCTGGTTTTCAGACAAACACTGGTTTCCGGGCAAGAAGTGCGACATCTGTGGCAAGGCCTTCTTCGCCTCGTCCACGTTCTATAACCACCGGGCGCTGCACCGCGGGGAGACCACGTGTCCCCTCTGTAGCAGGGTGTTCTCAGAGAAGGGCTCCATGAAGTTTCACATGAAGATGGTGCACTCCTATCCATGAAGTTTCACATGAAGATGGTGCACCCCTATCAGCGCTGAAACGACGGGTTTCTTGGGATCTCTCATGTTGGTCTAGATAGTACCATTTGTCTGTTTGTTTTGACCAACTTCGACTAACACTTTCGGGTTTTATCGCATAGATTTGGTCGTGTTATTTGCTTGCAGTAATGCTCACGACTTGATAGCCTGGTGACCTATGTCACAATCACTGTTTCTGTTTCGAGTACAATACATGGGCGAAAGAAGCTTTTGTTATACCACTGTATCATACACAGGAGATTCGTTCATGTCTTATTGTGTGTGCTCGAGGTAGTTCGTGACGAAAACCACTAAGAGCAATTGAAGGCATCTGAAAACTCTCATGAAGTCTGAGCACTATCATCAGTAGGACGCAGGGGACCGTACCAGCGGAAATACACAATATCCCCTCCCACCGTCAGTGGCGGAGTCAGGCAGGGGACCGTACCCGCGGAAATACACAATATCCCCTCCCACCGTCAGTGCCGGAGTCAGGCAGGGGGACCGTACCCGCGGAAATACACAATACCCCTCCCACCGTCTAGTGGCGGAGTCAGGCAGGGGGACCGTCCCGCGGAAATAGACCAATATTCCCCTCCCCCGTCAGTGGCGGAGTCAGGCAGGGGACCGTACCCCGCGGAAATAAAACAATATCCCCTCCCACCGTCAGTGGCGGAGTCAGGCAGGGGACCGTACCCGCGGAAAATAAACAATATTCCCTCCCCACCGTCCAGTTGGCGGAGTCAGGCAGGGACGTTACCCGCGGAATAAACCAATATCCCCTCCCACCGTTCAGTGGCGGCAGTCAGGGCAGGGGGACCGTACCCGCCGCGAAATTAAACAATATCCCCTCCACGTCAGTGGCGGAGTCAGGCAGGGGACCGTACCCGCGGAAATAGAGACAATTATCCCCTCCAGTGCGGCAGTCAGGCAGCGGTGACACGTACCCAGCGGAAATAAACAATATCCCCTCCCATCGTCAGTGGCGGAGTCAGGCAGGGGACGCGTACAGCGGAAATAAACAATATCCCCTCCCACCGTCAAGTGGCCGGAGTCAGGCAGGGGACTGGTGTCGTTTACCAGCGGAAATACACAATTCCCCTCCCACCTGTCAGCTGGCGGAGGCAAGCAGGGGACACGTTACCAGCGGAATAGACAAATTCCCTACCCACCGTCAGTGGCGGGAGGTAGGCAGGTGGACCTTTACCCGCGGAATAAACATATCCTCCTCCACCGTCAGTGGGCGGAGTCAGGCAGGGGACCTACCCGCGGAAATAAACAATATCCCCTCCCACCGTCAGTTGGCGGAGTCATGCAGGGGGACCGTACCGCGGAAATATAAACTAATATCCTCCCTCCGCACCGTCCTATGTGGCGGTAGTCAGGCAGGGGACCGTACCCGCGGGAAATAAACAAGTATACCCCTCCCACCGTTCAGTGGCGGAATCAGGAGGGGACCGTACCCGCGGAAAATAGAACAATATTTCCCCTCCCACCGTAGTGGCGGAGTTCAGGCAGGTGGACCTGTAGCTCGCTGGAATGATTAATACATATATTGCCCCCTTTTGCCCATCTCGTCCTAGTGTGGCGGGATGGATACAGGCAGGACCGGTACCGTCGGAAATAGACAATATCCCCTCTCACCGTCAGTGGCTGAGTCAGCAGGGGACCGTACCCGCGGAAATAAACAACTATCCCCTTCCCACCGTCAGTGGCGGAGTCAGGCAGGGGACGTACCCGCGGAAATAAACAATTCCCCTTCCCACCTCTAGGTGGTCTCCGGTGAGTTCATGGGTCAGGGGACTGTACCCGCTCGCGGTAAATAAACAATATCCCCTTCCCATTGTTCTCGTTCTTGTTTGGCGTGTATAGGCAGGTGATTCGTTACCGCTCTCGGTATATAGTATATCAATTTTATCCACCTTCCCGATTCCGTCAGTTGGCTGATAGGCTAGTGGGACCGTACCCGTCGGAAATAGATAATATTTCCCCTGCTCCACCGTTCAGTGGCGGAGTCAGGTCAGGTGCGAACCGTACCATGCGGAAATAAACAATTATCCCCTCCCACCGTCAGTGGCGGAAGTCAGGCGGGGGACCGTGACCAGCGGAAATAAACAATATTTCCCCTCCCACCGTCAGTGGCGGAGTCAAGCAGCATGCTGTACACGTCTGGAGTAAAAACTCTCTGTAACTAGTCATGGGCGTAGGTAGCCGGTGGGGTCTGGCAGGGTGCAGTCTGGCCCCCTCCCGTTGCTATTGCCAAACATGTCGGATTTTAACATTACGCCTATGGACGGTGCATGGAAAGAATCGACTTCAAAATACCTTTTGCCCCCCCAACTTCAAATGAGTTCCTATGCCCCTGATAACTATAACTAGGGGCAGGCGGCAGGTTTCGAGGACAGGCTGCATTCCAGATAGCGTAATTCACGATTGTTAAGTCGTGGTACCGCAGACACCATACAACAGACCCAGAGGCGCAGCTAGGGGGCAATTCCTCCCCCTTACAGGTCACAGGGGGCCCATCGAGAATGGCCCAGGTACCCTTTGCATTAGCTGAATGGCTTTCAAAGGGTCACAGAGGAGCCCTCAAACCAGGCGAGAGGTCACTCTGGTGCATGTAAAGGGCCCTCAGAGACATTGAAGGGCTTTTTAAGCCAACCTAAGGGGCCTCTTAAACATGTCCAGGGGCCCATTGAGCCCACTTAGGGGCCTCAAAACCTGTCCAGACTCCAGGGGATTCTCGCGCATGTCCAGGGACCCATTGAGCCCTCCCAGGGCCCAAAAAGCTGTCCAGGGGCCTCTTGGGCATGTCCAGGGGCCTATTGAGCTCTCTCAGGGGCCCAAAAACTGTCCAGGGGCCTCTCAAGCATGTCCAGGGGCACATTGAGTTCTTCTAGGGGCCAAAAAATTACACAGTGGCCTCTCGAGCATGTTCAGGGGCCCATTAGAGTCTGTTCAGGAGCCTATCGAGCTTGCCCTGGGGAGTGGGGCCCATTGAGTATGCCCATAGAAAAAGCAGCCAGCGCAGTCCCTTGCAAGACCGTGGGCCCCTGAGCAGGCTGGAGGGACCCTGGGAAGTTCAAAGGGCCCCTGACAAGACCGAAAGGGCCCCTGGATGGGTCAGAAGGGCCCTGAAAATGCCGAATAGCCCCTAGTCAGCACAGAGGGACCCTAGGGCATGTCGGAGGGCCCTCTGAGCATGTCGACAAAGCGACAAAGCAGCCAGCGCAGTCCCTTGCCAATGTCTTGAGGGCCCCTTAGAAGGCTGGAGGGCCCCTGGACAGACCAGAGGGCCCCTGGCAAGTTCAAAAGGCCCCCTGTGCAAATCGGAGGGGCCCTGACCAGACCGAAGATTTTGTTATTGTGGAATAAGCCCTCTTTGTATTTCATCTATATCACCCACTTCACATCGTGTCTTTGTGCGGATCCCAGATGAGTCCCTGTACAGGTTGGAAGGGCGTTTGAAAGGTCGCAGGGGCCCCTAGACGATCTGAAGAGACCCTGGGCCTTTCAACAGCAAGCATGCAGAGTTGTCCAGGAAATACAACGTTCAGGAACAGGACAAAATCGCGTAGCTTCGCGGCGCAATTTAACTACGAATTATATTATATCCGAATAAAAAAACGCGCTATTATTCGGCGCATTTATGTGTTACATTTATACTTTCCTATATGATTAGGGAAAATAGTTCGCTTTAGCACTTTTTTAGCGCACTTTTAAACGCACAATAATAATCTAGAAGTCTGCACCATGCGCAATGCGACGCACTAATGAGAATGCATATCCAGGGCATACAATTTTCGTCCCGCTCCGCGGCGCAATAGAGTTTTAGGTCTTGAGCCTAACAAATTATTCGAAGTTGGTATAGCTGATTCCAAATTGTTGTCGATGGTTTCAAAGTTGATATGGCAGTTTGCTAACTCTAGCTCCTAAAAGTCAGTGGGTATGGCCCATGCCATGTAACTGTCTTACTGCATTCTTCATCCTTGGTAACGTGCCTTTTCATCCGTTTTGTTTAGCCCTTTCAACGCTCGGGAAGGGCCTTTTTGAGGCGCTGCCCCCTCCCCAGACGTCATCCTGACTACCCTTTCTGATTCAGGTGCCGCTCTAAGGGTCCTAGATGTTAATTTTTATGATAATCCAGATCATCAAAATATACAAAACAGATCATCAAAATATACAAAAAATATAATATGTTAAAAATGGGTCCTCACAAAATAAAGTGGCCGAAATCCGTACAGCTTTTCATATTCGGGGTAGTTTTTTGGGGGAGGGCCCACCATGACCGGCTCGCCACCTCCCCCCTTCTAAAGGTCTGGCTGCGCCCCTGAACAGACCTCTACAACAGAAGACTGTAACCTCACGTCACCGTGCCAGCAGGTTAGAGAATAGAGATAAAGTATGTCGCAGAGAGATACTCCCGTACAACAGACCTCTACAGAAGACTGCAACCTCACGTCACCGTGCCAGCAGGTTAAAGATAAAGTATGTCGTAGAGAGCTACTTACTATACTCCCGGGTTCACTGTTAATTCTGCCTATATTTGGACGTGGCACAATTGCACTTTTGGCACGATTGCAAGGTGTATAATGGGTGCCATGGGAGTACTATTGTCCATGAGTACAATGGGTGAGTACCGGCTATGATGTCTTTATCGCGTGTTCCACAGAGGCACAACGGGTACCACGGGTGTATGTCGGGCACCGTAGGTTTTTGACTGGTGCAAAAGCGTATTCTATTACGACGGGTGTGCTACGGGCTGTACGGGATATCAATACCTAATATATTTATCACTGGGTGACTGGCCTGCACCACCACTTGACCTGCAATTGTCCAGTGAAGTGGATGGGTTAGCACTAGTCCGTACCAGCCCCCATCCACGAATCGCAGGCTTCCCTCATGATGACGTCACCCTGGGAGTAAAATTGTCTTCACCCAGTTCGATTTCGTGTTAAAAGCACGATTTTTACCGAAGGATGATGACAAGTTAAGTACATAGAGCACCAACCATCTGTTCCTCATATTCAATAGTTATTATTGTTTGGTGAAATGCACCTGATCTGGCGAAAATATTTGTATATGCGTTTGAGTTCGTTGCGAAAATACATACGCTTCTTGAATAGTAATATAGATAACGTTTGTTTTAAGAAATTGCCGTTAGCCGGTTTCACGATGGCTTATTTTGCGCGAAATGTTTTAAAACATTTTAAAATGTTTTAGTAGTAGCCGCTTTCACGATGGACTAATTTGCGTAAAAATGTTTTGGCCTCGCCCTACGGTACCGGAGGGCGAGGTCAAAACATTTTTTTTCGCAAATTAGTCTATCGTGAAAGCGGTTACTACTAAAACTTTTTAAAACATTTTAAAATGTTTTAAAACATTTCGTGCAAAATAATCCATCGTGAAAGCGGCTACTATCTCATATTTATCGGTCGCATTTTGCTGTCAAATATTGTACCAGATTAGCATACTACCCAGTGCCGGAATAGCTTGGTATCAGCTTTTCGTATTTAATAATAAGTTAAATATTTGTCATACCTAGCTCGAACTTATCAGCTGCAGGTTTATGACTGGCAGCTGATCTGAAGCTTTGTCTGACAATAAGTTAAACAGAGTTATTCTGAGCTGCATGAAAAGGCACTTGTGTAGCTCTTAATACGTGATAACTGGAGCTTCAGAGCTAAACTGCATCAGCATTTAAAGGGAGTGTGTCTGACATTACTCAATTTGGATTGTTGACACTTGTCTATAGAACACAATTTTCGGAAATGAACCAATACTTTATTTCTTCAGATTCACCCTAGCTGCTGAGATACTGTAAAGACTCCATGAACAAAATTATCGGGTAGATTCCAGAAGGCTAATACCGAAATATCGATCAAAATATGCTAGCATATCGTTAGCGACGGCCAATAGCAGTTGTACAAAACATCTCATACTCGCTGATAGGAGCAGCCGAACAGAACCGTCTGTCCCTGCTTGCAACGCTTATTGGCCATTTTTCGACAAATATATCAATTTAGAGCTACCAAACATGCACATAATGCAGTTCACAGTGGCAAGAACATGCTGTGCAAAACTTGTCTCTCTATCCTGCATGATGTGACCGTAATTATATAGTCTTATGTGCCCGTTTTTCACATTGTGAACGTCTGATTATACTGGCGATCGTTGTATCGATATCGAAACACAAAAATAAGAATAAAAAATATCAGTGAAAATTTGACTAAAAGGGTTCCACAGTCCACAGTCCACAGTCATAACTGCAGTTGTGAGTGTTATCGTATCCAACAATCAAACCAATAGCTTCTACCGTAATGCAAATATGTTTGACATTCCAAAACAGTAGCCACACTCCCTTTAAAGGGAATGGCTCACCTTTAACATGGGATTTTCAACTGTGATAGAAGATTTGTAGAGCCGATCGAGAAATGGGCTGTGTGAAAAATAACCTCGCTTCGTTGATGAAGTAACTTCGCCACAGGACTAGTGGGCCGCTTATAAAAGAAGTTTCGGGGAAACGAAACGTGACCGCCACTTCTGAACTGTTATTTACGTTACAAACAGCTTGGATATATATATATGTTTACGGGCCGTCAGTATTGTGTTCAATAGCTTCCATATCCAAGCTACCATATGCATGACGTCACACATTGTCATGACGTTTTTAAAGCTATGAAGGAAAAAAGGGAAAACGTGCCAATTTTCCGACACATGTCCATATATAGTCCAAACAAATGTCAAATTCGTTTTTTGTCAGCTTAAAATACCCCGTATGGTTGAATTTTAAGACAACATTCAAAAGTAACTTTTCCCTTTAAGCGGTCATTCCGTTGATCTAGATCAGGGGTCGGCAACCTCCGGCCCGCGGGCCAGATCCGGCCCGCGACCGGCTGACGTCCGGCCCGCGCTGGTATCGGCAACTTACATTGTATTCCGGCCCGCGGTGCCTTCAGAAATCGAAAATAGTTTTAAAACAAAAAAGTATGTGTGCATTTGAATGTTTTCATTCTCACTTTTTGCCTGCTGGCACAAATTTAATCCTCGAAAAGTCAAATATTTTTGGGGGCACACTGTCGGCTAATCGAAGTTGAGAACGTGCTTTCAAATTCTTTTTTAAAAGATAGATTTTGCCTGCTGGCGCAGCTGTCTAAGAAGGTAAACATATTCCACCCTGTCGACATAGGTACGGAAAAACAATCTCAGCTGTTAAGGCAACTTTTGAAATGCATAATTTTATAAATTACGCTGTCATATTTCCCTGTGACACGTCATTGCCGTCATTGTATCGATTTATCCCCCGGGCCCGGCCCGCCGACTGCTTCCAGATCTCTCATCCGGCCCTCGCCCTAAAAAGGTTGCCGGCCCCTGATCTAGATTATCGAGGAACACATAAGCAATGAGTGGGTGGGGTGTTAAGCCGTGTACCGGTCATCTTGGTATTATTAGTCTGCAGATTCAACAATACCACCATATATTTAACGCCATGAAATTATATCTCAGATTGTCATATGTTGTTATTCATAAGAATCGAACGCTTTTGATGCCAATTTGAAATTTGCATTGAAGGGTGTAAAACATTCATAAGCTGAGTATTTGATGTTCGATTTTCAGATAAAGGCTGGTTCCCTGGCAAGAAGTGCGAGATATGCGGTCAGCAGTTTTTCGCCCCGTCCTCGTTTCGAAATCATCGTGCAGTTCATCGCGGGGAGACCAGGTGTCCCTTCTGCCAGCGCGTATTCAGCGAGAAAGGCAACCTCAAATATCATATGAGGATGATGCATGGATGGATTGAGAACTGAAACACTGGTAATTGTCTATTTTAAGAAAGTACACTGTGCTGCGTGAACTGGCCTGTCCACTGTCAGAGGATTGCGTGCGAATTAACATCCGAACTTACAATTTAAAAAGGTCTGTCTCTCTGTCCGTCCACACCAAATTACTTCCTTATAACTTTCATAAATACGAAATGTTATGTAGTTTCGACACATTAGCTTTGAATAGTATAAAAGAAATTAATTTTGCTGATCGCATGACAACATGCGTATGTGTGTATTAATGTGTTCCCTACATTTCTTAACATCGAACTGTACCTATCTAACGAACCTGTACCTACTAGTAAGATAATGTCTGTGTTAATAAAAAATAGCACTACACAATTTTTCATCGATAATATCGCCATTTGATAAGCGGCACTTCAACCTACTTCAAACTTCGTCGAATATGCTGTAGGTGGCGCTGGTGTCCGCATCAGCTTCAGCATTTTTTTCTAGTTTAGTTTATTCAAGTAAATGAGCAACAGGCAGCGGTGACCCAATAACAGCTCAAGTTAAAACACATCAAATTAAAATCAAACATCACATCAATGCGACACGTAGAAGCGCAAACCGAAAAAATCACATCAAAATACTAACATAAAAATATACATAAAAGCACTTCACACAACCCTAAAAATATACATAAGAGCATATAACACAACCCTAAAAATAAAAATACACATAAAACAACGGTTATAAGAGCTATTAGCAGATATGAAAAAGGACACTGTTAAAAATGTTGCACTACCCTAGCTGTAACGCTTGGTATCAAATAGATTTATTAATTATAATATTATATATATATATAGATATATATATATTATATATAATATATATATATAGTATAATGTATATATATCCGACCATTCATGGTTATACTAATGCAGGTAGTGTATTAGCGAACCATTTTGGATAAAATACACCAAAATTGATTTAATGATCGTTGTTTTCTATTAATGTATTTATTTACGCTCTACTTGATTCCAGATGAAAAAGTATGTCGGGGAGCCTAAGGGCTAAACTGTCAAGGTCGATGAGGCGGGGGGGGGGACGAGGGTTAAATATTGTCCGATTTGAGAAAAAAGTTCACCAGGAGAGTTTTCTCCACTATTCCAATGAATTTCGGGGGTTGGAGGTTAGACTTTCTAACTTTCAATTTTAAGGACCACCCTAATGGTCATTGATGACCTGTCCTTCATTATTCTTCAATCATTTAAAATAGTAAAATGAGTTATAAATATATATATATATACATATATATATATTGTACATTATATATATATATAATATATATATAATATATATATACTATATATGTTATAATTAGGGAGCAGTTTTTCTGTAATACACTTGTTGGTAAAATCACAGCAGTTTGTGCGTTGTTGCACTTTTTCGTTGAGTTTTTCAAATTCGTCGAATTACCGTTCTAGCTTGAGGATTGTGTCGTAAAGTATATCAGAAAAATGAGTTTGTATTTAATACGACGTTTGCGTTCGGACCATCGAACATCTTCAGGTTAAACACTTTTGTGAACAATACACGTTACAAGTGACGATGGATAATTAATTAGGAATTATACAAATAAAGTTCATGAATTAAACAATGGTGTCCGCTATTCTGAAGCAAGAAGCAAAATTGCTAGGTCAAAAAACATCAGAATTTGCACGCTACTTTTGCAAAATGCCACTGCAAGATGACGGTACATTCCTTTGGCTGTGAGCTTCACACCCAGCTCTAACGGCGCTGCATCGAAGAGCGTCAATGAGCTTTCGCAGATTTAATTTGTCGATTCATCCACGGGTCACTTCACGAATGAAGACGGCCTCCAAGCTTGAAGCTTTCTTCCTTTTTTGAAGCAGCGTGCTATGATAATTGGTGCTCAACCATCATATCTCGCATAGGTCTTCATATCTCCCCGCAGTGTCGAGTGGTGCACCAATCTTGCAGGGCATTGTAATTCTCCGGCTCACTCGTTGTTACGGTGTGACCAATTGTAGGTGTTTTTCACGAACGAAAAAGTCAACAACGCACAAACTGCCCTGTGATTTTAACAACAATATATATATATATATATATTATATATATATATATATATATATATATATATATATATATATATATATATATTGGAAAGAAATGCACTTCGTTTCGTGTTAATATTTATCTAAAAACCACACTTCGGAGTCACAAATTGGCATGTATTCAAAACTAAACCAGTTTCGGATCATCACGACGCCCTTGGTCAAAGGTTTTACATTACGATGATTTTTACTCATTATGTAAAACTTTGACAAGGGTGTTATGATCCGAAATTGTTAGTTTGAATGCATAGCCAATTTGTGACTCCGCAAGGTGGTAATTTTATATATAAATATATATAAAATATATATATATTATATATATATATATATATATATATATATACTATACGATATATATAATATATAGATATATATTGTATCCTATGATACGTGACGCTGGTGTGCACATTAACCGCAAATAGGGATACCATCCATGAGACTCGGGTGTATAACGGCTACAAAACGTATTATAAGTACGACGGGTGTGCAACGGGTAGCACGGGTTATTTTTTCTGTCAATCAATCCCCGATTGCTCATCACTGACTTGCACCACCACTCTACCTGTAATCGTCCAGCGGAGCGGACGGATTACCACTAGTTACGCCTACCAGGAAAGTGGAACACGATGTTAATGAAACACAAATGCATGCTACCTTGTGCATCGGCTAAGAAACTTACTCTTGTGATACTTTCCTACGTGAATCAATGTTATTTATTTTGGAACGCATTCGGTGTTCGAAACATAGCGGTGATGATGTAAAATCACTTAAGCAATTTGCGAAATATATCAGATTATTTTCCTTGAAATGATATATACAAATGTTTTTCGCGTATTTTTAATATCCGACTGGTTCGGTTGTACGTTTTCAATGTGATCTGTCTAGTTTCAGATAAACACTGGTTTCCGGGCAAGAGGTGCGACATCTGTGGCAAGGCCTTCTTGGCCTCGTCCACGTTCCGTAACCACCAGGCGCTTCACCGCGGGGAGACCACGTGTCCCGTTTGTGGCCGGGTGTTCTCGCAGAAAGGCACCATGAAGACTCACATGAGAACGGCGCACCCCGTTCAGCGCTGAAACGACGGGTTTCTTGGTGATCTATGATGTTTGTTCTAAATAGTACCATCTGTCTGTTTGTTTTGTTTTTGTCTCCTTCGACTAGCACTTTTTCTGGTTGTATCGCACAGATTTGTCGTGTTAAGGCTGCCCCACTCTGAGCCTCGCATGCGAGTGCGAGTCTGCAGTGTAGCAGACATTGTACTCACTTAGTTGGGTCGGGGTGGGTGGTGTCTTGCGTGTCGGAAAGGTTGCAGAGTATATAAGGCCTTGGGTTGCAGACTGGCACGCCTGATGGTAATATGTGTCAATATTGTAAATTTCATTCTTTAATTTTCGAGAAGCGCTCGTGGAATGAAAACCATGCAACCTCGCACTGCCGGTCGATGGGATTTCACTCCGTGTGAGTTTCTCCAAAGATAAATAATAAAATTGACAATATTGACACAGAATACCATCTGGCGTGCAAGTCTGCATGCAACCTTTCCGACACGCAAGACACCCACCACCCCTACCCAACTACCTCAAAGTGAGTACAATACCTGCCACCCCGCAGACTCGCACCCGCATGCGAGGCTCAGTGTGGGACAGCCATTAGTGGCTTACAGTAATGTTCTTGGTGGCTTGGTAATCTATGTCACAACAACTGTTTCTGTTTTTTAGTACAATACATGGTCGGAAGAATATTTGTGTTATACCTCTGTAGCATACAAAGGAGATTCGTCCATGGCTTATTGTGTTTGCTCGAGGCAGCTCGTGATGAGAACCACTCAAAGTCATTGGAGACATCTGAACACCGCTTGTGAAGTCTGAGCACAATCATTAGGACGCAGGGGACCGTACCCGCGGAAATAAACAGTAGTTATTCCCCCCACCGTCAGTGGCGGAGTCTAGCAGCATGCTGTACACGTCTGAGCTGAACACAGTTATAATGTGAGGCTGGCGGCAGGTTCGAGGACAGGCTGCATGCCGGATGGTGTTGTTCACGATCGGAAAGTCGTGGTGCCGCAGACACCATACAACAGACCTCTACAGAAGACTGCAACCTCACGTTACCGTGCCAGCAGGCTAGAGATAAAGTATGTCACAGAGAGATACTCCCGGGCTCACTTAAAAATTCGGACGAAATGTGGACGTGTTATCTTACTTTAGCATGATTACAAGGTGTATAACGGGTGCCGTACCACTATGCACGGGTATATGTAATGGTTGAGTACCAGCTATAACGGGCTTATCACGTGTTGCACAGGGACACAACGCAGGACATCGGATAACATGTTAACTGGGGGAATTGCCCCCTCTCCCTGTGGAGGGAATTGCCCACGCAGTGGAACCGATCCCCCCCCCAAATGAAACTGAGTTAATTCGACATGAGCGGGCACTAGAATAATTGTATTGTATTGTATTGTATTAGCTTACGAATCATTCCATGTAAATGGTTTAATGTTCGATTCGAGTGAAAGAGATGCAAGTAGGGTGATACAAATGAAAAAAATATACAATTACACAGACGCGTCACACGCACAAAGTAATGGTATAATGCTAATAAACATCGTACGAAAAGTCAGGCTTTCGTAACACTGTCGTCACGGTTATCAAGTTGGGATGTGAGCGCGGCGAGGCTCCGGGAGGCCATAACGGCCGGCGACAGGCAGTTCCAGGAAGAGGCCGACCTGTATGAAAAGTGGCCGACCTGTAGGACCTGTAGGAATAATATATATATGATGCATCACTAGCCTTTATAAAAACTCCTTCAGTCACTGGACGATTTTTTACTGTACTGCATAGCCTCAGATAGCATGTTACTGCACAGCCTCAGATAGCATATTAATTGCGGGGGGTGGCATATTCCCCCAAAGTGACTGCTGACTCCCTTCCCAGTGACCAAGTTTTGCTCCCTAGTGAGAGCGAAATTCGTAGGTAACATACGATTGTACGGTCTTTAAAGTAGATCAAAGCGTCACTGAAGTATGCTTTCAACTTAAAAACAATAATACTCCGAATACAGCTACATGGCGTAAATTTGAGATGTTGAGGACGTATACCCAATACCCATCCCCCGTCGGGGTCAGTGCGAAGCTGGCGTGGACCACAGGTGTCGATTTATAAACGTTTTAGGTGGCACTCGACGCCGCCATACCTATGTTGAGTTTAGTCCCCGAAAGATGCTTTCGGCTCCCTAAATGTTTTCTTGCCAATGGCGGATCCAAGAGGAAAAAAGGTCAAAGCCCCAAACCGCCTGAAATCTGCCCAAAAATTCCGTAATTCGGAATTAAAAACCCAAGGAACCTTTGCGAAAGAAAGTGTATTTATTCACCCCATTACTCTTAAAAAACGACGATTTTGTTTTGTCTTGTTATTGTTTGAAACTTTTTGGGAATTCGCTGCCAAAACAACCCTTTTTTCCGTTCTGGGTTTTCCTTTGTTTCTGGCCTTATATTACTCATATGACGTATATGCCATGGTTTAAGCCACGGTGATTCGTGGAAAACCAAGTTTATGAAGAAAAATAGTTCTAGTAGCATACGCTACCCAAAACCCCCTTCATCACATCCACCACACAACGAAACCAGGGGAATATCGGGGAAGCAACGTTTCTCTCCTTTGTTAAGTTGTAACTGTTTTTCTCCTCCATGGGATGAAGGAAAAAACAATAGAAAAGCAAACAGACCTTCGGCCCGCCACAGCCATATTTCGATTGAAAGACCCATTTCACCGCATATTCGACGAATAAATTTAGGGTTGCGTGTGCCAGCATTTTGCTAACACAACAGAAAATGAATGGGTCTCTCGAAAACATCCGATATCAGCCCGATGCTTGGTAAGGACGCTGACTCGAGTTTCGTGTATTTCGTTTCGAAAGCAATATGCCACGCTTACGTGGTATGAGTACCATTCATTTGTTAGTGTTCAAAACGGAAAACAATTATTTTAGTTATTAACGTCTAACCGTAATATAGAAGATGAGCTGTACAGCATCAGCAATCAACGGCAACAACCAGGTAACAACTATTATTAGTTTTGGTGTCTCGTTTTTCATTCCAAGGGTTTCATTCCATCATATTTTTACTAGGGCACTTGAGTCACTTTCCATTGCAAGAAATCAAGTTTGCATGGGTTAGATCTGCCCTGATTAATACGCTGATTTGATGTCACAAATTTCACTGTCTATTTCATTGATGAGATAGTTTTTGAGTAAAAATGTACCGTCTCACAAAATAGTTAACTCGTGTTTTTGTTTTAATGTGTAAGGGATATGATGGCTCTAATTGAGCCCTTGTCCCACTGGCGCATCCAGAACATTCAAGAACGTTGGTTTGAAGAACTGTCAAAAAATTGTCTGACTTTGTTTGCCTTTGCAAACAAAGTCGTGTCATGCCGTGCCGAGTGTAGGCGGTGGGAGGGGAGGTTGGTTTGGAACGAACCGATTTTTTTCGAAAATTAACGGCATGCAGCACCACCGTTTCTCGCACAGCTGTTTCGGTATGAATTGCACACCTTATTAGGGCATCTCACCAGGTCACGTATAGTGCCCACACTTCCAAAGAAGTTGGTGGTCGAAACACAGTCACAGTGGCTGACTGAGCAATGTGACAATTTCGACAGGAATTTAGACGAGTTATCTAACGGCATTTGTGGATTCTGCCTTATCCCTATTGGAGCCGTGTTCGGGGAGGAGTCGTTCCCTGATCAAACCAATTTATACTCAAATGCGATTCAGTTGACGATCCTACCCCCCGGTCCCCCCGGAACATTTGGCTGAGGAGCGAAATATGATTCTACCACACTTGATGTCCCCCCCATGATAAAAAATCCTGGCTACGTGTCTGCGCCGAACCATATGCCTTAACAGCATTTGTTTTTCAAATCCCCCCCCAGTGAGAATTCCTTAGCCGAGGCAATGACACCATGGGTACCGCGGTTGTATGTCGGGCACCGTAGTTTTTGAAGACGTATAGATTCGATGGATGTGCCACTGGTAGTACGGGTTATGAATCGTCAATAACCTATCACTGACCTGCTCCAACACTTGACCTGCACTGTCATCGTCCAGTGGAGTGGACGGGTCAGCAGTGCTACCGTACCACCTGAATTGTAGTGTGATGTTTTTTATCACACAATTGATAGTCCTCATAGTTTTATTTGTGGTACGGTTTATTTGGTTTATCTGTTTTGAAAAATGTATTTATCATTTAATGCATGCCACAAAGGTATCAATGTTTTCCATGCAAAGGCTTGTGGAATATAGCAAACTGTGTAACGTGACTCAGAGTTGAGTCATGAATCGACTCATGAGTCAGACCTTTTTTGGTGAGTCAGGGGAGTTGAGTCGACTCAATTTGTAAAAGCGGGACTTTAGTCAAGAGTCGAGTCGATTCAATCTGTTCGAAACAGAAATTGAGTCAAGAGTTGAGTCAGTTCTTCGGTTGTGAGTCCAGACTTGGGTCGACTCAAACAAATGTGAGTCTAATGCAACAGGGACATTGCCAATGTGGCCTTGAGGCCACGCCCCTTCACCTGAGCAAACCAATTTACACTAGATAGAATGCGGTTTATCTGACACCCGATCCTACCTCCCCCCCCATGGTCAACATCAAGTAATAATACAACTTGTGATTAGTCAATTTGAGTCGACTCAAATGTATTTTTGAGTCGAGTAGAATCAATTTGTTAAAACTGCACTTGAGTCAAGAATCGAGTCGATTCATTTTTCATAAATAGCTCTTGAGTCAAGAGTCGAGTCGATTCATTTTTTTGTGAATATCACTTGAGTCAAGAGTTGAGTCAGTTCTTCGGCTGTTGAGTCAGACTTCAGTCGACTTAAAAAATGTGAGTCGTTACAATTCTGATGTACAGTTAGGCACTTAAAACCTCGCCCGGGTAGGACAAGATCACTGCGTGACCAGGTAGGGGGTACGACCCCTCCCCCTGCCCTGGCGTTTCGCCCCTAATTGAGCTAGAGTTTCTATTTAAAAAACGAGCGTGTTGCTTGTGACGAGACGAAGCCATTGACGTCCGATTTAAGGTCCTGGATTATTGACCTCTGAGGTTATGCCAATGACCTGGATGTCATCAAATAATAAATGTGTAAAAATTTAACACTAATCGAGATAAAATCTTGAAGGAGCATCTTAGTATGCTTGGTGGGTGTCTAATTTGAAATCAGTGTCACACAATGTACTGGAAACTACCAAATTCCCAAATGGTCATTTCAGGTCATCTGAGGTCAGTGACCTGAGTTGACCTGTAGAAGCGCATGACCCCAGTGGAATATATGATTTTGTAAAATGGATCCTAAAATTGAAATCAGTGTCACAAAATGTCAGAATTTGCCAGAAGCCTTCAAAAGTCATCTGAGGTCATAGGAGGCCAGTGACCTCGATTGACCTCTGAAAAGATCAATCGAGGTCATAATGACAGTGGAAACCACAACTCTCACATGGAAACACCTTTGCATATGCATCTGAACAACAAACACTCGGAAACTGCACAAGTTACAAGGATTGATACTACGTAACAACGGGACGTCATTTGCGCCTTACATAACCTTGAGAAACAGGTCAAAGATCACGAACCATGGGGAGTAGAAGTTCGAAATTTTCAGAGCATGTGTCAAATTGTTTAAAATATGGTACTGCAAGTTTCATCCCGATGGGTTGATAACTACGCGAGTTATTCCAGAAAAACGAGGGCGTGCATTCACCCCCTACCCGGCGAGGGTTAAAAGACAAACGACATGCAGATATATGCATTGGTTATCATTATATTTGCTGTAAGAAATTGCCGTTATCTTATATTTTCGGCTTGCCATTTGGCTGGTAAATATTTACCAAATTATTGACTATCCTACATAATATATATATATATACTATAAATATATTATATATATATAATATATATATATATGGTTGGTGTGTGTATATATATATGAATTGTATTAAAATTTATAACTACGACACTTGCACATAATACAGCTAACAATGGCAAGACAGTGACAAAACTTGTATCTTTTTTTGTATGTGACCGTAATTGTATTGTCTTAGGTGCCCCCGCTTTACACAGCATCTTCATCAGATCATATAGTGTCGATCGTTTTATGGTTTTCGAAAGCAAATGAAAATTCAACTAAAAGAGCTCCGCCTCCAGTTGCGAATTTTATTGTATCCAACAATTAAACCAATAGATTCTTACCGTAAAACAAATATTTTTCATTCCAAAACAGTATACACACTTCTTTTCAGCGACTATTCAGTTGATCTGATTATCGAGGAGCACAGTATTTGCAATGAATGGCTGGGGTGTTCTCTAAAGCCGCGTAACGGCCATCTTTGCCCGATTGGTCTGTAGTTTCAACAATGCCACCATATGTTTCAACATATTTACCATGAAATGACTTGTCAGGTTGTCATATGCTGGTATTTATAAGGATCTTTAACTACTTCGATGTCAATTTTATGTTGGAGTGTGTAAATAATTCATAAGCTGAGCATTTTATGTTCGATTTTCAGATGAAGGCTGGTTCCCTGGCAAGAAGTGTGAGATCTGCGGTCAGCAGTTCTTCGCTCCGTCCTTGTTTCGAAATCATCGTGCAGTTCATCGTGGGGAGACCAGATGTCCCTTCTGCCAGCGAGTATTCAGCGAGAAAGGCGACCTGAAATATCATATGAGGATGGTACATGTATGGATTGAGAACTAAAATGCGGGAAATTCTGCATTATAAGAACGTACGCTGAGCTGCGTGAACTGGCCTGTCTGCCATCAGAGGATTTATGCGCATTTACATCATGCCTATCAGAACAGTGAAACACTATGTCTATACTATAAAAACGATGTGGAACACGATGTTTATGACTATAAAACGATGTGAAACACGATGTTTATGACTGTAAAAACGATGTGGAACACTATGTAACGACGATGTGGAACACGATGTTTATGACGATGTTTATGACTCGATGCTTATGACTGTGGAATATGATGCCTATTGACGGATTTTTAAGTACGACACTGCTCTTATATAAGACACGCAAGCGCCTTCAACCTTTTCATAATAATGCAATATTGTGTACAAAGTATGCAGGGCTGAGTTATAACATGATGAAGACCCCGCGACCGGCATGTCCTCGACAAAATATGCATTCAGCCAAATATATACTCATTCAGCGGCGTTTGATATTTGGAATATCTGCATTAAAGGGAGTGTGCCTACTCACATTGGTCATGTGGAGTTGTTGACACTAGTCTGTAGAACAAATTTTTATTAATTTTGCCATGTACTTCATTTCCCCAGATTCACTTTAGTTGCTGAGATATTCCAAAGACGCCAATCACATTCCGGCGAACTTAATTATCAATAGTCGCCAGAGAGCTTTCGCACTAGAAGCATTGCTCTTAAATTACAACGCTAGCATAATTGTTAGCTCGTGCCATAGAAAACAACTCAGTGAGCACTGATAACAGCTGCCGAACAGAGCCTAGATAACTATAAACAAACCGTACATTGCTCTACAGGTTTGTTAATCGTCTTTGGCACCATTATAGGTAACATCTTTCGCTACGTCTGCTTTATAGTGACGACTCGTGTGTGAGTTTGAAACAAAACAAAATGACAAAACAGAATATAAGTAAAATCCACTAAAGGGGCTCAAGACGTGAATTTTACCGTAACCAATAATCAAACAATAGCTTCTTACCGTAAGAAAAATATATTTGACATTTCAAAAGAGTAGGCACACTCCCTTTAAAGCACGCGCTTAATAACTCATATCTTTGAGTGAAGGTCTAGAAGACATTAAGACGATGACTCGTGAAACAGACTATAACACAAATGCATATGCATACCTACTCTCTTTTGCATCGGCTAAGAAACTTGATCTTTGAATATTTGCGAACGTGAATCAATGTCATTTAGGGTGTTATTGCATTTATTTCGAAACGTATTTGGTGTGCGAAAAAAATCAGTGATGGTGGCAAATCACGTAACCCTTGCCCGCGCGGGTAGGGGAGGGGTGAATACCACCCCTTCGGTTTTTCCGAAATAACTCACGTAGTTATCAACCGATCGTGATGAAACTTTCGGTACCATTCTTTTGAACATTTTTACACATAGGTACTCGTAATATTTTACATTTCCAACTTTCATGGCCCGTGACCTATGACCTGTTTCTCAAGGTCATGTCAGGCGCAACTGGCGTCCCGTAGTATCGATCCTTGTTACATGTGCGTTTCCAGAAGTAGTGTTGTTGTTTAGGAGCAATTATGGCCATGGGAAATGCATGCAATTGCCATGGGAAATTCGTCGATCGAGGCAGTTTGCAATCGAGTTTAGTGAACGGGAGGGCATTGCCATGGGAAATTCGTTCATCGAAGAAGTTTGCAATCGAGTCTATAGTGTAACGGGAAGGGCATTTGGCATATTTCCAGGTGACAGTTGTGGCTTCCGCTGAGATTGTGACCTCGACTGACTTTTTATGTGGTCAACCGAGGTTTCTGACCTCCGATGACCTCAGATTATTTGTTTTTGCTTCTGCCCGTTTCTAGGACAGTTTGTGACGCTGATTTCAAATATGGGACTCATTATACATAGTTATATGTTCCACTGGGGTCATGCGCTTTCGCAGGTTAACCAAGGTCACTGAACTCAGACGATCTGACATAACCTTTTTGGAATTTGGCTGTTTTGGGGTCATTTTGTGATGCTGATTTCAAATTTGGCATGTATTAGCATACTAAGATGTTCCTTCACAATTTTGGCTCGATCTGTATTCAATTTTCACACATTTACGATTTGTGACATTTTGGATTTGACATGACCTCAGAGGTCACCCAGGAGGGACCCAGGACCTTAAAATAATATATCAATGGTATCCTTTCGTCACAAGCAATGCGCTCGTTTTTAATCGAAGCTTAAGCTCAATTAGTGGCGAATCGCCAAGGGTGGTGTTCGTACCCCCTCCCCCTACCCGGACACGCAGCGATCTTGCCCTACCCGGGCGAGGGTTAACCCGGCATTGACTGGGGGTGTTTAACGTCCCGGCAGTTTTTTCGTTATAACTCAAAAATGATTTGCTCTATCAACGTGAAACTTCGGGTACTGTATTCAACATCAACTTCACGTCTTTTGTGCCAAAATGAAGCAATTTTGTCGATGATTTTTTAACCCGCGCACTGCAGGGGGGTTGATTTCCGCCGCCCACCCCCCTTCAGGTTTTTCACGAGTAGCGGAAAAACGGCGGCGCGCAGCGCCGCCAAATTTCGCACACCTGTTTGGTCATCAATTACCCACACTTTGATTTTTTTTACTTGAGGTCATCTCAGGTCAGGTCACAAATTGATATCAAGTGACCTTACCTTCAAAAATGTTTGTGTTCGTGCCAAAGCCACAGTCTTTTCTCGAAAGGTTTGAAACTTGCAGGATTTCATAAGAATACCAGTACCTACGATTCGTTTATCTCGGATTTTTCATATCGGTGTTTAAAGGTCAGGTCAATTTCCTGACCTCCCCATTTTAAGTGAATGTGAAAATAAACAAATGCTTCCTTTTCAGAAAATATGCATTGGATCAGGCTAATTCTTTCAGAATCATGCTATTATAGCTCATTCTAGATGATCAAGGTGCAATTGTTGCTCAGTGATTTCTACAAGGTCATCTGAGGTCATATGAGGTCATCAGGAATGATTTGCTAATAACTGTTGATAGAAAATAGATAGAGACGAGTAGTTGACACCACTGTGTTGTTCTCGTCTGGCCGCGTTGCCCCATATGCAACATGACCTACCTGGGTCACCAAATGACCTTGACCTGAAGTCAAATTTTGAATTTGACCTTACCAGGTCACAGTGTGTATGTTTCAAAGCGCCTCAATGAGAAACGCACGATGGCGTCAAAATGATTTCCCTATCTTTATTAGGTGAAATGCTATTTACGAAAAAACTGTTTTGCTAAAAATAGTCTTTTTGACCTTTCATGGACCTCTTCTAAACTATTGATCTGAGCTCAATTTTGAGGAAATAGGTGCGATTGAAAATTTAAATAGACATCGATTGCTTCATTAATTGTTTGCTCCTAGCTATCATAGTTTCCGAGATAATCGGGGGTTTCTGGAAAAGAGTCCTAAAACCGGCACAATCTAACCTTTGGTGACCACTGGTGACCTCAAATATTGTGCCTGATCCAAGAAAAGACTTAATACTTTCCGATGGAGCTTGGATAGAGCTATCTAATGCAGTTTTTCCCTTTTTTTTGTCCGGGGCTACGTTGCGCAGTCTTTCAAGATCTACCGCGGGGGCGGAAATCAACCTGCAGTCGTGTTCGGCCAGCGAACCTGAGAGAGAGAGAGAGCCTGCAGTGCGCGTGTTAAGATGTAGCGTATGTAGTGACGTCACTACACACGGTTTTTACACATAAATCAGGTAAACTTTAACAGACCGTACAAAGGCAACATAATAAGCAAAATGCAATCCAAAAACAGATAAAGATTGCAAATAATGAGGGCTACGAAATGGCTGTCTCAGATTTGCATAATTTGGGTTTTGAGCCCAAAGGTTTAAAAAGCGTATTAAAAAAAAAACGACAGATGATTCAGAAAACTATATGTAAACAACACCATTCAAATTGCATTATTTTTGACTTGGTGATCGCATTTACAGTGCTGGTAACTCATGACGTCATGTTTTGAAATGTTTTTTTTTTGCTTTTATTGACAATATACAGACAAATAAATGACAGCACTGTATTTCTGAGATAAAACTGGTCTAGGAACATGCCTTTTTGGTTTATATTATATCAATTTAAAATTGTATATTTTTATCTTACTTGACCTTAGCTTGACATTTGCTTCATATACATTAAGTGTCATGGTCAACTAGAGCATCACCATTGCTTAACATGCTTAAAATGATCCATGAAACATGTGTTGCATGGCTTTCGTGTATATTTTGTGTATAGAAAGTGGCCTTTTGTGACCTGACCTTGACCGTTGATCTTTGCCAATAATCTCATTTTCGATCATGCGGGATGTATATCATACGTTTAAAGGAAATAGTTCACCTTCAACATGGGTTTTGAACTGAGATAGCAGTTTTGTAGCTCGTTTGAAAAAACCCTAACTACAAGTTTTCTGGACTGAAAGGGCTCTCAGCCGAATCATATTTGACTTTTTGTCGAAGATTGTGGGCCCACACAACCTGGCAGAAGGCCATACCAGTAAATTAACGTTACGCGGGACATACATTCGAATCTGATTGGTGAGGCCAGGGGCGACAGGGGGCACGGGGCCATGCCCCCCCAAAAGGCTGGACTAGATTTTGCCCCCCCCCAAAGGTTGGGACAAATTTCAGAATTTATCGTAAAAAATGGCCTTTGCCATCAGTAAAATCAGCTTTATCACAGTACAAAAAACTAGCAGAATTTCGCGCCGCGTCGCGGCAATGACACAATTTTGGGAATTGCCTATACAAATTTTGAAAATAGGAAAGCGATATAGGTACTTTAGTATGCTGCAAGAGCGTTGCGGCCTGGCGGTTAGATTACTGACCACAGTAACCACGCTTTAATGCTTAGACAGATACCACGCCACAGATTATGAACCACTGGATCACGCCCGGCGCCCCTCCGTGATCCTTATACCGGACCATGACGGCGTCCTCGGCTATTGAGGACGCCCCCACAAATTTGTTGAAGCGCGAGCACGTGCGGAAGAAGAAGGCGCCCCGCCAAATTTTCGCCAATATTGGTGGCGCTCCAGTCGATCGGGTGGCACCTCTCAACGCACTTACTTGGTCCTTTGTTAATTTCTGGCAACGCCACTGATCCAAGCTCATGGGCGCCCCACTATTTTCCAAATAGTTGGCGACCCCTTGTAACTGTTTTGCAATGGTGGCAACGATGACCTTCTGAGGCCGGCAAGATGTCTTTCCAAGGCGGACATAGGTGCCTTACTAAGGGTTTGCAAATACGCTCCTAAGGGCGCAACAGGATTAATAAACCTCCGATGGCGAGCAAGGTGATCTGTAACTGAGCGGCCAAGACGTCTTTGATGACGGCAAAAAAACTTTTCTCGAGGGCCGGCAGGATGGCCTAACAACAAGGGGCGGCAAATGCATTTTGGGGCGGCCTTAAGTTTTCCGAGGGCGGCAATATGCTCGTCAGGGGTAAGACAGATCTGGCCAAGTGGGGGTCCCGGACCTGATTCCAGGGGCCCTTGGCGTGAGAGCGGGCCCAATGGAGATGAAGGGCCCTAGCTGAAAACGGACATTTATGCTAAGAGGCCGTTGGCTTGGTTGAACTCGGGTCTGATATGACATTCAGTAGTAGCACTGTTTTAAACAAAAAAAAAAAAAAAAAAAAAAAAACAGATTTTTAGCAACGATATCGTGGCGCAGTGAACAGCCTTCGTCTGGGCTGGATGGATATACATTTGTTTCGTCATTTCAGCCGACCCCCTCAATACTTATCGGTGACGCCCTCTGCGAGTTGGTATGAAATAAACGTGATTATTACTTAGGTTTGTATACTGTATATTCTAGGGAAAGTGGTGTTCTGTGTGTTTTAATGTGATTTGTGTGTCTGTTTAAATGTGATTTTTTCCCGATTTTTAACTTTTTTATTTTAAAAAGTTTTTTGTTTTTCGAAAAAAAGTGTTTTTCCCGAAAAAAATGTTTTCTTCCCGAAAAAAATGTTTTCTTCCCGAAAAAAGTATGTTTTTTTTCGAAAAAAAAATGTTTTTTTCCCAAAAAGTGTGATTTCCCCACCTTTTTATTATCTCAAATGCCAAATAAGGTGAGAGGCCCAAATACGCGGAGAAACAAAAAATGGGGTACCTTTTTGCCAAAAAAAAGTTGCCCCCCCAAACCGAGCGGCTGGATCCGCCCCTGGCCGCTGAGCCACGTTTGACGTTGCGGAGAGTGCGCATATAGTTTTGATGAAAATAATAATTTACGTCCCTCTGTCCTGAATCGGCGCGATGTATGGCTATTTTTGACATTATGAAAGGAAGGTTGATATTTGAAATATAATCAAATTAAGTTTGAAAAAAGTGAACTATTTCCTTTAAGAGCACTTGGGTGATCATGGTTCGCAACGGAGGCTTTGGATGGAAAGTAGCCATAAAAAAGAAAATACCTTGATTTTCACCTTTGACCTGACCGTGACCTGACATGTGGAACTACCATTTTGAGTTTTCAGAGCGTGCTTTAGATTTGTCTCAATAGTGCTTTCGAATGCCGCCTTGCGCGTCTCGTGCGATAAGTGGTCGGGGAAGGAATACAACCAGGGGCGCTTTAACCCCCCCCCCCCACCCAGTCAATGGTGTTCAGATCAGACCCCAGTAAATTCCGGGTTAATTATGGCTATTTGCGAAATATTTCATACATACAATTACTTTTCTGAAATAATATACAATTCTATTTTTGCATAATTTGTATATCCAACTGGTGCCGTCATCCGTTTTCAGTGTGATCTGTCTGGTTTTCAGACAAACACTGGTTTCCGGGCAAGAAGTGCGAGGTCTGTGACAGGGCCTTCTTCGCCGCGTCCACGCTCTATAACCACCGGGCGCTGCACCGCGGGGAGACCACGTGTCCCCTCTGTAGCCAGGTGTTCGCACAGAAGCCCTCCATGAAGAAACACATGAAGAAAGTGCATCCCGATCATCGCTGAAACGACGGGTTTGTTGGGATTTGTCATGTTTGGTCTAAAAAGCAACATTTGTCTGTTTGTTTTGGCCAACTTCTACTAACACTTTTTCTGGTTTTATCGTATAGATTTGTCGTGTTAGTAGTGGTTTACAGTAACGTTCACGACTTAATGGCTTGGTGATATACGTGTCGCAATCACTGATTATGTTTCTCTAGTACAATACAGGGGCGGAAGAAGCTTTTGTTATACCACTGAGGCGCATGGCGTAACCTCAAGCTCAATGTTGTTGGGTACACTGGCTGACCAGTGACCACAAACGCTTAGTCCTGCCCTTAAAATATCCCCCCCCCGAAAAACTACACTTTTTAAGCCACTCAATTCCTAGTGCTGAGGTTTTTAATGTTTTATATTTATGAATGGTCGCGATGGCGTATTTGAGCATGATTAAGTATATGAGGAAGAAATAAAATAACCTTATGCTCATGATAGAAAAATGTTCCCAAAAATATTATTTATTAGCAAAATTTATATGATATTTTTTTGATATTTCCTACCCCCTAATGGTTTATGTCCTCCCGCCCAGAGCTGTTCCGAGTCAGGGATAATTAGCATCGTCTTGAAATTGTCCTTACGTCTGCAGGCGCGATGTATTTAACTGTGCGCGCGCATCCTACTGCTTAAACCAGTTAAGAGCCTGTTGATGTTTGTTGATGTATGGTCACGCATTACGATTTAATGTGTATGTTAGTGTGTCATCTACATTGGTATTCATTATGTTTCTTGTATGTTTGTACGTACCGGCAAGTTTTACGTCTACGTAGGCAGCTAATTTCTATTAGGTATATGATGTATGCTGCAATGCTCTAATTTTTCTTCCGACTGAGGACCCTTCAGCGGCCTATATTGCCCGGAACCTGCGACCGATAGAATCGAATTTGTCATTTGTCCTCGTTTGTATGGTCCTGACTATTCTGATGACGATCCAGTATCGAAATATCAATATAATTTTGCTAATAAATAGATTTGGGAAACATTTTTCATATCATGAGCATAAGGTTATTTTATTTCTTCCTCATGAGGAAGAAATAAAATAACCTTATGCTCAACCGTATGCTCAATAAAATAACCTATTTTATATTTATATTGTATTTACCCTCGACAGTGTAGGGGGTGGGGGACGGTGAATGCCACCCCCTCTATTTTTTTCCGGAATGACTCGCTTAGTTATCAACTGATCGCGATGAAACTTTCAGTACCCTACTTTGCAACAATTTGACACCTACTCTAACCAAAATTTAGTTTATAACTCCTGTGACCCATGACCTTTGACCTGTTTCTCAAGGTCGGGCTTGGCAAAAGTGGCGCTCCGTAGTATCGATCCTTGAAACTAGTGCGGTTTTGGAGTGTTTGTTGTTTAGGAGCATATGCACAGGTGTTTCTAGGTGATTGTTATGAGTTCTGAAGAGATTGCGATTTCGATTGACGTTTTTAGAGGTCAACCAAGGTCACTGACCTTCGATGACCGCAGATGTCTTTGTTGACTTCTGTCCGTTTCTAAGGGAGTTTATGGCGCTGATTTCAAATCTGGGGTTCATTTTTCATAATGATATGTTCCACTGGGGTCATGCGCTTCCAAAGGTCAACCGAGGTCAATGACCTCAGATGACCTGGCATGACCTTTTTTAAATTGGCAGTTTTAGTTCATTGTGTGATGCTGATTAAAAATTTTGCGTCTATTTAGCATTCTTAGATGTTCCTTTACGATTTTAGCTCGATAAGTATTCCTTTTTTACACATTTACGATTTGATGACATTTGGGTCTTTGACATGACCTCAGAGGTCACTAAATGACCCAAGACATTAAAAATCAGATGTCAATGGCTTCCTCTCGTCACAAGCAACATGCTCGTTTTTTAACCGAAGTCAATTAGGGGCCAAACGCCAGGGAGTCTTACCCCCCTCCCCCCCCGTACACGGTTACGCAGTGATTTTGCCCTACATGGGCGAGAGTTAATGTTAATTCTATTGTATACTGCTGCATCATTGAGAACTGATGGGCTGTCGCGTTTCCTTCATTTCGATGGCACAGCATACATCAAAGTCTTGTATTGTTGCAGTTGCTCCCATACCGGGGCTCTGGCGGCAGCAGGGGCGCCTACCTACGGGGCCGCCACGTACAGAAATGGTGCTGAAAAATTGGCGTTGGGGGTGATATCACACGGTATTTGCTTGTACGGGTGCTTATATATTGACCACGACCAGTGTAGTCCAGTGGTAAACACTGTGGACGTTGGTGCGGAGACAGCACCGACCGTGGACTGGGTTCGACTCCCTTCGAGTCACCCCCGAGTTGGTGTCTGTCCTCGGTTCGTTTGAATGGTTCGGAAGTTCCAAATTACGAGAGATGCATCATTCGAAAGCTGAGCTCACGTAGAATCCAGCGATGTAAATGTTTTAAAGATACATCGAGCGCCTTTTTGTAATCGACGTTGTGTCCAAGATCGCGCCCCCTTTTGTTTGGCCAGGGCTATTGCGTATGGTATAGCGAAAATGCAGACCAATGACATGTCTACCGATTTGTCACAGTCTGCACGTCAAGGTCTCATAGAATGCAAAGTCATTAGATGGTTTGGTTGGTTGCACGGCTGCATCAAAGCCAAACGCTCCCGGTGCACTAATAAGGCTCACTCCCGCTTGCGCCTCACGCGCAGAATCGCCCCTCGCGATACGCGAGCTGAGCACTGCACGCCGCCGACCCGGCTTACGGAGCGAGCTCTCGGTCAGTCACGGACAAACGGTGCATCGCATGTCGAAAAACCTAACTGTCCATTAGCCCAACTATCCAAGGAGATTGTGACAAATTTGTAGCCTCCTCTGACCATGGGTGGAGAATCGTTTCAAAAGTTGGTGTGGCCGGCGCACTGGCGGATCCAGCCTCTCTCCGTCGGGGAGGGCATCTTTTTGTGGCAAAAGGTGTATTTTTTATCCGTGGACTTAGGCCGATCAACTTGTTTTGGTAATCGAGCTGAAGAAATTCACTTACAATTCACATAATTGACTTTTTCCCCGAAAAAAAAAATGGAAGGGGAGTCAAACACAAAATTTCGCAAATAAGAGATAACCAATGTAATTTTCTTTCTTTTGACTTTTTTGTTTTGCAATTTGCTTCAAAACTTTATTTTTTCTACGATTGTTCTAACATTTATCGTTTTTCCACTAAAGATGGCTTGGCATGACGCCATTATAACGTCACTATCTCCCAAAATGCTGCATCAATTATATTGTAGTTTAGTGCAAAGACGTAGAAATGATGCAACATAAGGTACTGAAAGTTTGACATTTATATCTATTATAGTTTTCAAGTTATTGAGAAAATCCGGGAGGTAGGGCAGATTCTGCCTCCCCCAGCGGGGCGCGGTTAATTGTCACCGGGTAAGTGTGTTTGTGAATTTGTGCTTGAATTGCATCAAATGCGCTGTTTTGTCTATCATTGAAAGAAAGGGATAGATACAAACTTCCAATTCAATCACGCGAGAAAAAAAAAACTTCCGTTTTCAAGAAGTTTTCTCCTAAGATCATTGTTTTTCACGTTCAGTGCAGGGAACGCGCGGGGGTTAAACTGGTATTGAATTCCCCTCCCAGATTCCTGTGGGAGGAGAAGGGGGACATTGCCCCTGATGCCTCCCCCTGGATCCACCAGTGATAGCAATTACCGCCAAGGAAAGCCTCTGCCAAACAGTAAACACTTAATGAAATTAACTTTCTTATTTTTCAAATTTGTATAAGCAATAGCGCAAGTTGTGTTATGCCGTGAAGCGGCGCGAAATAATCCGGTTTTGGACTTTGTTTAGCTGGATTTTAACTGCTGCAAAGATAATGTTTACGATAAATTGGGAACGCGCGGGGGACATACTTGTATTGAATGCCCCCTTAGCAGGGTGGGCATTTTGCCCTGATGCCCCACCCCCTGCCCCTCCCTATTTGCTTGGAACACAAACGAAGTTTGAACGTGATTGAGATATAATTAGGGACATTTTCAGGCTTAGTGACTAAATTGTGCTATATAATTTAGCCTCGTGTACCACATTACATAGTTAATTCAATTTTGTGTGGAAAAAGGTCTTATGATCCCTTTAATATTGTATAATACCTTCATATAATAATAATAATAATAATAATGTCATTTATTTCATGCACATAGCAGGCACATAGTCACACACACATACAATCACACGGTCATGCAATACAGTATGCACTAGTTGACACCATTGCTGGTCGACAACACATCTTGGTTAACACGCGCCTCCAGTTGCTGCTGAGCAATATCAGCTATATACCTCTTGAGGGCCCGGACAACATCAGCTTTAGAGCAGGCATCTAAATTGCAGTCAATCATCTTAAATCTATGGCGGGATACAACATTGTTAGCTGCAATTATGCCTATCCGGAAGATGCTACTGGCCCACATGGCTTGGAGTAATGTATTTTGGCTCCTAGAAATTGAACGAGCTAGCAAGAACGAGTTTTTGGCCAGGAGAGCTTCGCATGTCAGCAGACCATATGTTGCACATACTGTGTGATTTCTGCAGTACCGGGGAATGTTTAACAACCGTTTTATGCAAGCATGGTACGCTACACAAACACTTTTTACAGCCAACTTACTTTTCGCTAGATCCCACAGTTCGACCCCATACAGCTGAGAGCAGTACGACTTAAACAAGTGAATCAGAACCCTTCGATCCATGAAATGATATTTGGATATCAGCAGATTGGTCTGAAAATAAAGTGACCGCTTAACACGCATAGCATCTCTCATATCACTGAGATCATGAGTAATGATGTGTCCGAGATATTTAAACTCTTTAACCCAAGAAAGTGGTGCCCCGTTCAATAACACTGGAGTCGGCGCGGAACCCAGCCACTTGCTCAACTTAATATTTCTGCCCGTCATGCACATAGCCACTGATTTAGTGATATTAAATTTTATGCTCATACGTTGCGCAAAATTCTCAGCATCAGCTATCATTCTCTGAAGGCCACATCTCGTGGGACTGAGGAGCACAAGATCGTCGGCGTAGGCCAATACGTTAGCTGGCAGGCCAGCTATTTGACATCCGTTTCCTTTCTGCCTCGTATTGATGAGAAAGTCATTTATGTAAATAGAAAAAAGTAAGGGAGATAATGATCCCCCCTGCTTTACACCATTTTTTACATAAAATGCCTCCGACACACTATTTCCCCAGCGAACACACATCTGCTGTGTCGAATACCAGTTTATCAGTATTTTCACGTACTGTGTGGGAACTCCTCGATCGACTAGCAAACTGAAAAGTTTGTCGTGACACACGCGGTCAAAGGCCTTCGAGGCGTCCAAAAAACATGCGTACACTGGTGAGCCCCTGTCCGTGTAATGTTTTACAATCTCCTTCAAGAGAAGTGCCGCATGGGTGGTTGAGTGACCACACTTAAACCCAAACTGAGCATCATCGGTGATAAGTGTGGGTTTTAGGCGCTCCAGAATTATCAGCTCGTATAATTTTGAAATTGACGTTGATAAAGCAATGGCTCTATAGTTCGCAAGACTGCCAATGTCTCCTGACTTGTCCTTGATAAGAGGAACAAGCAAGCTTCTCA